>RBNI01006610.1:0-11149 GCA_003990745.1 Jimgerdemannia flammicorona | reverse complement strand
CCCCCCCCCTATTCTCTCCCGATGAAAGACCACTTTGTCAAACACCATCTCCACCCACCCACCACTCTGCCCACAAATCTCCTCTACCAGCTGGTACTATCACCTATCTCGGGGATCCCAACCAATCTACCACCCAGTCAGTAGATCTCCCAACAACTCCTCCTACCTCAATAACTTCTTCTGCAACTCCACCAGTCACCCTTCCTCAAAAACAAAAAGCCAATGACTAGCCAGCCCAACCCACACCACTACAACCCACCCTACAGTGAGCCACCCATTGCCAACACCTCCCACTAGTCTAGATCTTAAATCTTCCCAACAGTCTCTCACTCCATCTGGCCTCCTTTCGACATCCAGCTGGTCCCCTATAGCTATCCAAAAGTCTCCCAAAACCTTGCACTCACCCAGCCAATGTTCCGGTATCTGTACAAATCCCCCAACCTGCCTGACATTATAGCACTCCTCATACTCCAGTTGGCCACCAACCACCAGATACCTAGCATGGAAATTTAACATAACATTCCTCCTCAGCATTCATCACCAAACCACCCAGAACTTGGGAGGAAGCCACTGCCACACCTCAGCACTCCAGGACCAGATTCCTGCCCAGTCCCACTCCTCACCAATCCTCACTACCTGCCAACTACTTGGCCAAAGGTCCTGGCCAAGACTCCACTGATACTCCACCCTATTACCAATGTCAAACTCTACTAGTGGAGTTCCCCCTAGAAGCAGATGGTTCCACCACCACATAGCAGGGCCCCATATTACCTTGCCCTCATTGTCATACCAGCATAGTCCAATCTGGTGTGCTCCATCCACTACTCCCCACCAGAAGCCCTTATACTATATCTGTCGGCTTCCATTCAGACTCACTAGAGAAAGCAAGTCACCCAAGGAACCTCGAGAGGAGACTCTCATCTCCCATACCTTCTGCATCAGCAGTACCCAACCTCCTCCCTGTAGTTCAACTGCCCTCTTCAACCACCATACTTGCAGGCAGTAAAGATGCTTAGGAAAGTCTACAAGATCTAGGCCTTCTCTAATCACTAGCTCCACCAGAGTATCCCAACTGATCTGGAGTCTTCTTCCTGTCCAAATCCAATCTCTAGTCAGTTTCATCAATCTCTTCACCACCCAGGCTGGAAAGTCTAAGTGATATGCCATATACCATAGCTTGGAGAACCAGTAAACATTCAAGATCGACACCTGCCCTGCCAGAGAGATGTGATGACCCCTCCAACCTCTCAGGGCCTCCCCCCAAATGGCCACTCTCTTCTTCCACCATACTCTGGGAAGGACTGACCCATACACTGAAAGAAAGATCCCAAGATACCACACCACCTCTCCTGTGGGGACAATTGTTCCAATGATGTCCCCTCCTACTAGCTCATTCCCCAACACCATTGTCTCACATTTATGCCAATTGAGTTTCATCCCAGAGTGTGTCTCATACTATTCCACTGTTTCCTTAAGTATCTCAACATCTGCAACTGATCCAAGTCCAACTACCATATCATCCACAAAGGCCCCTATCTTCCACACCACTCCATATATAGAGAGCCCAATTACCTTCTGGTGGATCCTATCCATTAAAGGTTCCAGTAAAAGGGCATAAAGGATAGGAGACAGTAGGTCTTCTTGAGATACTCCTCTCCCCAGGGGAAATGCCAAACCCCTGTGACCATTACATATCAGTGCTGCTCTACTTCCCTCCAATAAACTCAACATAGAAGCCCGAAACTATAGAGGAACACCAATTCTATCCAGAACCTTGCCCAACCATACCCACCGAACATGGTCATAGGCCTTCTCCTGATCCAAAAAGACCAGTCTACCATCCAACCCACAAGCTTGGGCCCCTTCTATGATACCATGAACCCAGGCAGTCCCATCTCTAATAAGTCTACCTCCTACAAAGCCCCACTGCTCCTCCCCTATCACCTGTTGAGCAACCTTCTGTAGTCTTACCACAATCACCTTAGTCACTATCTTCTGGTCCATATCCAGAAGCATGATGGGCCTTCAGTTCTTCCAGTCCTCTCACCTGCCCTTATCCTTGTATAATAAGGCCACCAGTCCCAAGTCCTGCTCTCTGACCCACTTGCCATTCAGAAGAATATGACCACAGAGGGCAGTCATCTCCCCTAGCACTCTAGGGACCTTTGCCATCATCTTCCAGAAGTCCCAAGGCAACCCATCCTCCCCTGGCACTGTTCCAAGCTTAGTTGCTGCAAGGACTCTCTGGATCTCCTCCTCTTAGACTGGCAAGATCAAGTCACCCAGTCCCTCCACCTGTGGTGGCTCCCACTCCTCCAGTATGTCTCCAATTGCTTCTTCCTCTGCACTCCCTTCTTCCTCACTCCACAGACCCTGCCATCTCTTCTTCAAAACTCCCAAGATCTGGTATATGCCATATACTATATCTCCCTCAGCATCCAAGATCCCATTCCATCAATGATGTACCCTTCTGGCTTTGAGTAGCCATGACAAGTACCTAGTAGGCCACTCTCCCTCCTCAAGCTCCTGCCACTGTAACCTGGCAGCCATTCCATACATATGAATCTCTTCCTCCTCTCTCAACACTCATTGCAGTTCTACTACCTCCAATTTTGTCCTCTCTAACCTCCAATCTTCCACCTCAACAGAAGAAAGCAGATCAGCCCATCTCATCTGCAATCTCCTCAGCCTATTAGAAGTATACTGTATGTGCTTCCTCCTCTATCTCCCAGCCTCCCTACCAGCTCCTCCCCAATAAACCCTAGCAGCCTCCTTCAATCTCATCCATCAGACACCTATAGACAAACCCTCATACCTCCAGATAAGAATCTTTGTCTGTATGTCCTCCACTCATGAGTCTACAACCCCTTCTCAGCCAGCAGGGAGGAGTTATGGTGCCAATGTCCAGGTCCATCTCCACTCCCCCCAAACTGCCCCTGCCCTAGCAATCTCTAGTGATCTGACCACTCTACCTCCAAAGACTTCCAAACATCAGCACCCCAACATTCGGCTGTCAGTATTCAGTCAATCCTTGTACCTAATCCATTCACCCAATACATGTAGACCCTGTTGTTGCCCTACCATATTCTGTCCATATCTCCTAGAGAGCTGAGATTCTCCACCTCCTCCCACACATCCAGGCCACCACTCCTCTCACCTGTATTCCTTCCTCCATTAGTTCTATCCAGGTGTATATCCCGAACCATATTAAAATCACCACCCAGAACATCAACTCCTTCCTCCAAGAGAGTACTCTCCTCCAGTAACTTCTTAATCTATACAATCCTCTTACCCCTAACTGCAGAGCAGTAGCATGATCTAACTCTTACCGATTCCCACCCAGGTCTATGCCAATCTCTCCAGACCAAGCGATCACCCCAGCTCCTGATTCCCCCCAGGTCTCCTCTACCCTTTCTCACCAGAATCGCCACTTTGCCAAACCAGGCAGCAGCCCCACCCCATTCCCTAGTCCACTCTACCCAATTATCCTTATTCTCACACCATATATCCTGTAATAAAAAGAGATCAGTCTCCAATCCCTTGAGCCAAGTAAAAATGTTCTTACACCACCCAGAACCCCTTAACCCATTTATGTTCAAAGAGAAAATGTTGGTTGTACTGTTTATAAGAAATAATGTTATATATCGATTCCATCCTCTACAAATCTGCATTCAACTCCTCCTACACTAGGTCCAAGTCATGCTCAGCAACCAACTCCTTCTCTCTAGCTTTCCATGCCTTCAACCCTCCCAGAAGTTCCACCATTGCTCCATCTTCTCTCTCCTCAAAGTCCTCATAATACTCCAGACAGACCTTCTGCCAGAGCTGCAGACCATGATGCTCTGCCCAACAGTAGACAGCCTACTCACCAGCAATAACTGCCAGCTCCTCTCTTCTCACTACATCAATCTCATATCTCTCCTCCTCTAGGAAAATTACAAGAATCTCTATCTTCAGCACCTCCACCACACTATTCCCACACAAAATCCATACCCAGTACTCCTCAGGCATTATCCACAGGTCTACTTCTCCCAACTCCTCAGCTGTAAGGTTATCCATCACCTTGCTCATCCACAGCAAGTTTCCAACCTCCTTCCCTCCTAGAGTCTCTGACCACCCTGTATCCAACATTGTTGTATCAGCTCCTGCACTAGCAGTCTCATCCCACTCCTCCTCTGGGATATCCACCAGCTCATCCTCATCAACCACCACCATCTGTCCCCCTTTTGTCACATCAGAGACCCCAAAGTATACCTGCTGGGCCCCCTTCATCAGCATATCTTCCACAGCTCCTCTCTTCACCACTGGGCCCCTCCTGATAAGAGGGGAGGTGGCATCCAACTCCTGCTCCCAGACTTCGAATGTACCATCTATATAGGGGTCCTTGTTCAGTACCTTCTCAACCTCTTCCAAGTTTGCCACCACCTCTCCTCCTCCTTTACTAGCCCAGACACTGGCTTTGACACCCCTAGCTTCTGCAGCTCTATCTACCTTCTTCATAGTCTCTCCACTCATACTTGCCAACAACTCTCTCTGCCTCATATGCCCCTGGGCCCACTCCCACTTCTCCTTGTCAGTTTGAATCTACTTCCCATCAATAATCTCCAAATGTATTGACTTCTCATACAATTTCCAGACCTTTGCCCTTCTCTCAACAGCACCACTCAACTCTTCTAGCGCCTTCAACAAGTCCTCCTCCTCCACTTCATTCTCTCTCACCCTCGATATCTTATAGACAAAAGCCCCCCACATCAACACTGAGGGCCAGTCACTCATCTTCCTAGTGACCTCTCTTCCCGCCAGTTGAATCCTCACATCCACATCACTAGTCCTAATGGAGGTCCCCTCTTATACCTAGAAACCAATATCTACCACATCGCCATACTCCATCATCACCTCTTCTACCCTTCTCTTAGTCTCCTCCTTCATCACAGTCAGCACTCCCTTCACCAGCAGCTGCACCACCCTGGGGTCCCACCTCAGGCAGTGCATCATGGAGACCACCATCTCCCCAACTACCACTTCAGTCTTCAGCATCTCTTCCAGTGGGCCTGCCTTCTCAAAGCCCACCTCAACTCCCTCTAGACCCTTCAGGAACTTCACTGAGGCTGCTCTAGCCATCTGCTTCAAGACAAGTCCCAAGACCATCCTCACTGTCACCACTAAGTATCAGAAGCACAGTGTCACTACAAACTCTGAGATTGACTTCCTGAGTAACAGTGCCACTACCAGCCCCATTACACCATTGACCAGGCCCCCCTTCTACATCAGGACCCTCTGTCCTGCGCCCCCATCAGCTGTCACATCTCTTTTTTTTTCCTAATTGCCCATCACACTGCCATCAGTAGTCCCATTCCCAGCTACAGCACCTCCAGCACCTATGCTTACATCTCCCACCTAAATACCTCCCCCCCTCCCTTGGCTTGCCTTGCCCTTCCCTACAGCAGCACCAGCTCTCGATCCAGCCAGCCACCCACTCTCCTTCACCTTATCTACAAAACTTGAGGGGCCAGGCCTCCCCCCACTGCTACCAGTCATCAGTCTACTTCCAGAACCCTCACCACCCTTCAATCCCCCAAAGGCCCCTATCCCCAGGCTATAACCCCTCCTGACATGCTGCCAGCCAAAAGCCCCAGGTCCACCCAACCTAGCATATCTGTTGGAACTCTTGCTCAATGACATTTTTATAATACCTTTTCCTCTGATTTGTGTTGAAAACCATTGCTTGAAGTTTATATAATGTAAATTGTATAGGAGAAAGGTGAGCACTCCTCTCTCTATTAGTTCTATCTAACTGAAGATTCTGCACCATATTGAAGTCACCTCCCAGAACATCCACCCTATCCTCCAAGAATGTGCTATTCTTAATCCATGCAATTTGCTCACCCCTAGTTACAGAGCAGTAGTAAGAGCCAACTCTCACTAACTCCTACTCTGGTTGATATCATTTCCCCCATACTAAACAATCTCCCCAACTTCTGATTTTACTCAAATCTCCTTTACCTCTCTGCACCAAAATCACTACTTTGTCAATCTAAGCTATAGCTCCTCCCCATTCTCTAGTCTACTCCACTTGATCTATATCATTCTTGCAATATACATCCTACAGTAAAAAGAGATCAGCCTCCAAACTCTTAAGCCAAGTGAAAATATTCTTATGCTGTCCAGATCTCTATAACCCATTCACATTCAGAGAAAAAATATTAGTTATACTATATTAGAAATAATGTTTAAAAGTATAGTCTCTTTATAACTTAGTCTTTCTCTTCTCTCTTGCTAGATCTATTTCTTACTCTGCAGTAGACTCTACCCTTATAAGCTTATCTGTCTCTAATCCAGCCAGAAGGTCAGCCAGTTCCACATCCTCCTTCTCTTCCATTGTATCCCTATACTCCTGGTATATACTCTGTTAGAGTTGAAGTTCTCTCCTCTATTTCTACTAGAATGCAGCCTGTTTTTCAGTAGCTACTGTCAACCCTTTCTCTCTTGCCTCATCAACCTCATATCCTTCCTCTTCCATGAAGATTGCCAATACCTCAACCTTGAGAGCCTCTATTATATCATTGCTCTGAAGTACTCTTTTTCAATACTCCTTACTAATAACTCTTAAGTTTACCTCTCTCAACTCCTCAGCTACTAAGTTATATATAATATAATACATCTACTGCAGGTCCCCAAAATTTTTCCCCTCAGGGGTGTCTGGCCTTCCCACACCTAGCATAGAGGTATCAATCTCTGTACTGGTAGTTTCTTTCCACTTACTATCTGAGATATCCTTCTGAGACTCTACTATCTATCCTTTCATCACTATATCAGGAACTCCAAATCTAATCCTATATATACCCTTTATCTCAACATCCTCACCACCTTGCATCTTTCCAGAACCAGCCAGTGTCCTACTATCCTCATTATCCTCAAAGATCTCTAGTATACTATCATTATATAATATCTGATCTCTAGTCCTCACTGCCTATAGATATTTTGATTTTGTAGTAAGTTTCTTATTTATAATTAATACTTTGACCTTTTTCTCTTGATGCTCCTTTTTATATCTTGAGGGTCTTCTCCTTTGGTCCAGAGTGTAGAGTCACCTGACTTAAATAGTATACTGCTAGAGATCATTATATAACTAGTAACTTATTAAGTCTAAGCAGTTTTCTGATTCTGATATCACCAGTTTCAAAGGTATCATCACAATATATATATATATAAGTTAAAATTATTTCTACTTATAATTATCTTAATTTAGAATTTATAATTAATTTATTTCTCAAATATAGATTGCAAAGAATTTGAATATTATATAAAGATAGTAGAAAAATCAAAGATAATGAGATAAAAGACAATTATGAAAATCAAAAACTAGCTAAAAAGTAATTTAAGTTAAATATCACTAATATTATTGATTTCTACTATGTTAGTAATTTTGACAATAACAGCATTAATAGTATTTTTAGTGCAGAAAAAAAAAAAATTTTGTTGTAGCATGTCCCATATAAGGCACACCCCTGGCTCACCATTCGGCCGATTGCGTTGAGATCATGGCCCGTGACTGCGCGGATTCCGCGACGTGACTAGTTGATATCTCCCATCCTCTTCTCGACCCTTGTCGTATATACACCCGAGACTCTGCATGACACCAAATCAAATTCAATGTCGCTGTCCGTCACCCCACCACCGTCTGACGTCTCTACCGCCTCAGCAGACCCCCACTCCTACTATGCCGAAACAGCCGCCGACCGTGACCTTCGCATTCACAAGCTCTTCGCCTCGCTCGACCGCACTAACTCAGGCCAACTCGACTCTGAATCCATTTTGACGGGGTTTCAAAAAATGACTCATTTGCCGGCCCGTAACAAATACGCCCGAGAATTGCTTGAGCGGTGCGATACCTCCCAGGATGGCGTCATTGACTACGAAGAATTCCGGACCTATGTGGAGGAGAAGGAGAAAGAGTTGTGGAACCTGTTTACCGAAATCGACAAGTCGGGAGATGGTAGGATACAACCCGAGGAACTCGAGCAAGCACTGAAGCGCGCGGGAATACGGTGCAACCAAGAGGATTTGGGAAGGTTAATGGATGCGATGGATACGGACAAGGACGGAGTTATCGACTTTCACGAGTGGCGGGACTTCCTACTGGTATGTATGATAAGCGAGGTGGGGTGGTCGAACTCATGCAATTGACGAAAGACGGCATTGCATTGTCTTTTCGACACGGTATAGTTGTTAGGTTATGTGATTCAGGAACGGAAAATATCACTGGCAGGGAAATAATTGGGGTTTCTGTTATAGAGTAGATACGGACATATTTGGAGGGTAGGGATTTGTGAAGATTATTACACTTCAAAAGATATGTTCTGACGAATTTCTCGAAGAAAAAAGAGGACACCGCAATCACCCATACGATACACGTTACTATATTGGAATTTAACAATATCCCCTCCCTCCCTAAATCACTATATTTTTCGATTATACTACTCTCCCATCATTCAACGTGTTTAGCTTTTACCTCGCGAGGTCAATATTGTCGAGGTTTATCAATATTACCAGATCTCGGCACAACTTACCCAAGACGCCGAGGTCATCATTCCACCCACGGATGAAGCGGCACGCAACGCGGCGAAATACCTGATGGCTGGCGGCATCGCTGGCGCCGTATCTCGCACTTGTACTGCTCCTTTCGATCGTCTCAAGATTTTCTTAATAACACAGACGTCGAAACCGTGGGTACCTACCGACGCTGTCAAAGGGATCATTGCGAAGAGTACGCCCAAGGAAACCTTCAAAAAGATGCCAATCGCCCAGGCAATCCGTGCCATTTACCAGCAAGGAGGCCTACGCGCCTTCTTCGTGGGCAACGGTCTAAACGTCATAAAGATCGTGCCTGAATCAGCGATAAAGTTCTACATGTTCGAAACATCCAAGTCATTCCTAGCAAGGTTCACCAATGCAGAAGACAAAAATTCCATCTCTGTTAGTGCACGGTTCGTTGCCGGTGGTATGGCCGGCATATGCTCACAGTTCAGTATTTACCCCCTCGAAACGCTCAAGACCCGCATTATGTCTACCAAGGTCCAGCGCGGTGACCCTGCTTCCGGCTCGACTCTCACTTCAAAAGCGAAATCACCTTCGCTCGTCATCGTCACTGCAAAAGACATGTATCGCGCTGGCGGTATTCGCGCCTTCTGGCCTGGCCTTACTTTGGGATTAATTGGCGTGTTTCCATACCAAGCTTTGGATATGGGTATTTTTGAGACGCTCAAGATTAAATATCTAAAATATATGGAGCAGCAGGATTTGATGGGCCGTGAACAGGCCAATAGGGCTCCAAGCGTGTTTGTCCTGTTGGCATGTGGGATGGTGAGCGGGAGTGTAGGGGCAACGAGTGTGTATCCTCTATCAATGATAAGAACTCGGTAAGTCGCGCATACGAAAGCATGTGGTGAAATATAGTTAATGGATTGTGTGTATCTTGTCGGATGGCAATCGGAATTTATGTATTCATTATCTCCTTTCCCAAAACGCTTGCAGGTTACAAGCTCAAGGTACACCAGGGCATCCGCAATCTTATACATCTGCTTTTGATGCCGTGCGTAAAACATACCAAACTGAGGGCGTGCTTGGGTTTTATAAGGGTTTAGGCCCAACCATGTTCAAGGTGCGTGCATGGTCTCCTGTCTCCATTGCTTCGTTTATGCAGTTGCTACAATGTTATGACCCGGTAGCGATGGTGAGCTTTCAGTGGACCTGAATGGTCAGGATTATACATGATACGCATCCAAAGGTCGGAGAAAACGGCATTCGCAAGACGAATCGAATTGAAAGTGGCATTTTAGCGGCCTAGCTCTGGGTGGGCTGATTGTACTCAGGATTATGCCAATATTAGCTTGCGATATGGATATTCACGGTTTCCCATCAAGAGTAAGCCGAAGATATTGGCTCCCAGAACCTGAGCATATGCAGAAGCAGAGATGGACATGCTTGCTTGTACAATTGAAAAGTATAAGCTGCTGACATTGTAAAGATGGACATGCTTGCTTGTACAATTGAAAAGCATAAGTTGCTGACATTGTAAATGATGATTATTAATCATTCTTTCTTCCATTCTGTGCACCTCTACCCTTTTCCCGCCGGTCTTTTCTTCAAATCGGGTGCTTCTCTTCGTCCTGTCGAAAACTACTTTTTTGGCCTTCCTGGAATTTTCTTTTTCTTGTTTTGTTTACTTATCTATCTCAACATCTCAAATGAACCATTCTCTCTCTCTTGACCTTCCTATCCATCGCCATATTATCCCGCCTTCACCCCTCCGAAAATAACTATATACAACCTTTTGTCTTACTAGGTCGTCCCAGCCGTGAGCATAAGCTATGTAGTGTACGAGTTCAGTAAACGGACATTGGGCATATCATAGCTGGAGAATTGATCTAACTTTCCGTTTGTCTGGATGTTTCTTGCCGATTCGCTTCAAGTCTTCGAGATTGAAAGGGTTAGGAATCGGGGAGGATGACAAACCTTGCGGTGGACAATTGGCACGTTGACCCCACAAGTAGGAAGTGTTTTTTTTTTACACTTCATATACGCACTTCAACCCAAACTTTCCACACAACTTTATTGATCGTGATTCCCAATTTTCTGCTGACAGTTTCTTCTTCCTGTCTTCCCTCTTTCAATGTAATTTATTTTCCGGCTGTCAAGTGATATTCCAATAGTTGGGATTAGCCATTCCAACAAATTTATACATATAATTTGCTTCCTGACGAGTGTATGGTAAATCAATCTTGAATATTGCCATTCATAACATTAAAAAACGACACGTCAAGGAACCCCATTTCAACCCTTTTATTAACAACAATTAATAAATAATTTATAACTGGCATTATGTGATGTTTTCGAAGCCGGGCAATGAGCAGGTTCCAGCGTTTAGCCGGAATTGGGCTATCCAATAAAACATTAGAATTCAACATACCATTGACGGCCTTGCCAAAAAAAAAAAAAAAAAAAAAAAAAAAAAAAAAAAAAAAAATGGTTACAAACACAATTACACCGATGCCCACGTTTTGATTTTGAACGAAAATTTTCGCCGATTGCTTCCTACCAAACGTGGATCTAGCCAAAAGTGTCGGCAATGGCAAGAATAGCATGATAA
>RBNI01006609.1:0-11149 GCA_003990745.1 Jimgerdemannia flammicorona | reverse complement strand
GAAAAAAAAAAAAAAAAAAGGGAGAAAAGGTGGACATAGTTAAGGAGGAGGTGGGGAGGAGCTCCCCTATGAGGATCGGGTAGTGGGAGGAAATACTGTAAACTTATTAATAGATAGGTAATAAATAGTAGAGTCCAAGTGACCATAAAAAAAAAAAAAAAAAAAAAAAAAAAAAAAAAAAAAAAAAAAAAAAAAAAAAAAAAAAAAAAAAAAAAAAAAAAAGAAACAGGAGTAGATGTGCTTGGAGGGGACTTTAATATGGTCAGAGATGTACTAGTAGATAGAACTGATAGAGGGTAAGGGGTGGAGGGCAGGAGTAGAGGGCTAGTAGTATAGGAGGAGATAGAAAGACTAAGTACTCTGGTAGATACTAGCAGGGAGTTCTGGGGTAATAGGAGAATATATACACACTAGGTGGGTGGTCTAGAAATAAGGATCAACTGGGTTCTAATGGTGGACTGCTGGGGATTGAATGTCTGGAAGTCACTGGAGGCTGAGTAGTGTCCATAGTCTGATCATTAGAGACTACTAGGACAGGGTCTTTTTGGAGGGAGTAGGGATGGACCTAGATATTAGTATCTTAATTCCTCTTTGTTAGATAATAAGATACTGTGAGATGAGTGAGCTGAGGACATTCAGATGTAGGTAGAGGGTTGAATATGGAAAGGTGCTCCAATTGGAGTCCAATGGATGAGAATGAAAGAGACTACTAAGGTCTACTGAAGGGAGGCTGGTAAGGTGGCCAGAAGACAGAAGAGGAAGAGGGTGATGTGGGCTTCTGCTAGATTGGCTAGACTTCTAGAAGGCTGGGCAGGTCTGTTGGCCATGGAGAGAGTGGAGGACTGGTGATTAATATGGACAAAATTAGAGATTGAGGAGTTACAACAAGTATTATAGGAGGAGGAGAAGATACAGGTGCAGAGTTTGGTGGCTCACTTATGTTGGCAGAGGCTGGAGGAAGGGGGAAGGCCTCCTAAGTATCTTACAAGAGTCCTCCAGGTGAGGAGGGTGAAGTAGAGATAGGAGGGGGTACTAGATTCTGATGGCCTACTGGTATATAGAATATAAAATATTCTTAGATCATTAAAGGAGAGGTGGAGCAGTCTGTAGAGTAAGGAGGAGGGTGGGACTGATGCTACCACTATCAACCATGCTTTAGAGGACTAGTACTCACTGCAAGCAGAAGAATTGGGTGGATTGGTGATGTCTGTATAGGAGGAGGAAATTCTCCAGGTTTTTGCCAAAACTATACTAAGCATAGTACCAGGGGAAGATGGTCTGCCCTGGGACTTCTGGAGGAAGATGGTGGGAGTCCCTGAAATACTGGAAGAGCTAGAGTGCTCTGCAACTTAATACTACAGTCAGGGAGATGAGTGGGTGAGTAAGATCTGGGGTTGGTAGTACTGCTTTATAAGAATAAGAGCAGAAGAGAGGACTGAAAGAACTGGCAGCCAATAATGCTTCTAGATATGGACAGAAAGTTGGTTACTAAGGTAGTAGTAGTAAGGTTACAGAAAGTGGCTCAGCAAATCTTGAGTGAGAAGTAGTAGGGCTTTGTAGGAGGCTGGCTCATCTGAGATAGCACAGCCTGAGTATATAGCATCATTGAAGAGATACAAGCCTGTAGACTGGATAGGCATCTGGTTTTCTTGGATCAGAAGAAGGTATATGACCATATTTAGCAGATCTGATTGGAGAAGGTTTTAGATAGGATTGGTGTCCTATACCAGTTCTAGGTGGTGATGGTCAGTCTACTGGAGAGGAGTAGAGCTGCTCTCATATGTAATAGATATCATAAGGTGGCATTTCCTCTGGATAGAGGCATTCCCCAGGGGGATCCACTGTCCTCCATTCTGTATGCTCTCTCTTTAGAGCCTCTGATGGATAGAATCAGGCAGAAGATAGTCAAGCTCTCAATATTTGAAATTGGGTAGAAAGTTAGAGCCTTTGTAGATGATATAGTAGTTGGCCTAAGTTCAATCACTGATGTAGAGAAACTCAAGGAGATGATGGAGTGGTATGAGGTACACTCTGGGGCTCAACTCAATTGATACAAGTGTAAAATGATAGTGTTGGACAATGGCTTAGTGGGAGGAGATATCATTGGATCAATTGTTCTTGCTGGAGAGATAGTGCAATACTGGGTATCTATCTGTCAGTATATGGGTCAGTCCTACTGAGACTTTGATGAGAACAGAGGATTGCAATATGGGGGGAGGCCCTGCAGAGTTGGAGAGAATAATACTTATTTCTAGTAGGGTGTGTTTCAATTTTGAATGTCTATTAGAGAGAGAGCTGCCTTGAGACCCAGTGATGTGGAGATGGGACTGGGTACTACTGGGGGGTATTCTCCTAATTGATTTTGATATTAGTGATAAGGTCAAGTACCAGAGAGAGTTAGGACAGGATTTGTGGCCTAGTGGATAGCAGTTGACAGGTACATATCAGTGAGGAGTGGGACTGGAATGGGGTCTGGGCCTGAAGTGCTGAGATAAGATAGTGGCTACCACTAAAGTACTGGGTGGTCTGGTAGTACATACTGTAGAGGAATGTCATGTTTAACTTTCACTCAGGCCACCTTGTAGAGGGGGGAAGCTTTGACTGTGAAGAGTACTACAATATAGGATAGGAAGGGGAATTTGTACAGACACTAGAACATTGGCTGGAGAAGTATAAGGTACTTAGTGAATTTTGGCTAGCAGTTGGAGATAGATTAGGCATTATATATAAGGGAGATGGTGAGAGGGATTGGTGGGAGGATTTGCAAGATAGATTGGTGGGGGGGGTGGGGAAGAAGTGACTGACTATGGGTTGGGTATTGGTAGTTTGGATGGAATTAGTAGATTACTAATTGTTTGTTTTTGAGGAAAGAAGGTACCTAGGTATAGGGGTGCAGCTGTTGAGATAAGAAGAGTTGATGAAGGATATCCTGACAGACTGGTGGTTAGATTGGGGTCTGCAGAGTGGTCAGTAGTATCGATTAGTAGAGAAAATCTATAGGTAGAGTGAAGGAAGAGTTAGAGTAATAGGTAGTAAGGTAGTTTTTAAGTGTAATAGTATTGGAGAGGGTGTCCCTATGGGATTGGGTAGGGTGAGGGGATACTGTAATTATATCAATAGACTGGTAATAAATGATAAAGTCTAAGTAACTATAAAAAAAAAAAAAAAAAAAAAAAAAAAAAAAAGAAGGCTCTTGAGAAACAGACAAGAGAAGAAAAGAAAATGAAAGAAGAAGAGAATGATGAACCACCAGCTCTCCTTAAAGATAGTGATGATGAAGAAAAAATTAAGATCAATATTTAGAAGATTCATCTTAATGTAGTTCTACTAGAATATAAGTCAGAAAATATAGCTAGAATAGATATTACTATAGTGAAGGAAACTGTACTTGAACCTCAGACAACTACTCTACTTGCAACTAGCCTAGAAATGATAATCCCAAAGGATCATATCAGGATCCTCAAGACAAGAAGCAGCCTGGTCAAGAGTGAAATTATAATTAAAAGAGAAGTTATTGATTTAGATTATACTGGAGAAATCTTACTTATTGCTAGGAACCATAATTCTATAATACTATTTCCAGTCAAGAAGAAGGATCAGTTGGTACAAATTCTGATCTTTTTGATCCTATAATCAAAGATTATAGAAGTCAAGAAGTTGGAGGAAATAGAAAGAGGAAAGAAAGAATTTAGATCCATAGAAAGAGAAGTATTCACTAGTACCAAGATCACCAAACTGGATCACAAGAAGGAGAAAACTATGAACAAGTATAGCTATATCATTGAAAATAAATTTCTACTCAAGAAGGAACTTAAGAAGATACTCTATAAATTCAAGAATATCTTAGCCATGGATTTCAAGGATATTAAAGAAAAGATCCCACACTACTATCATAATGTAGATATAGGAGATACTGAACCAATCTACCAAAAAGCAAGGCCAATACCACTAGCCTACTGAGAGTGACTCAGAGAAGAAATCAAGCAGATGGAAGAAGCTGGTATCATCAAGGAGACTAGTAGCCCCTGGTCTTCACCAGTTATACTAGCTCTAAAGAAAGAAAGCAAGCCTGGAAAATTTACTCCAAGACTCTATATTGATTACAGAAAGCTCAACATAATCACTAAGAAGGATTACCAACTACTGCCTCTCATCAGTGATATTCTTATAACTCTGAGAGATAAAGCACAGTATTATAGCACCTTGGATCTATACTCAGGATTTCACTAAATCAGACTCACAGAAACAACAAGTGAGAAATCAGTCTTCATCACTCCAGATAAAATCTATATCTACCTATAAATATTATTTAGAATATATAATACACCAGTAAGCTTTTAGCAAATAATGAACAAAATCTTCTGCTATAATATGAAAAGATAGATGATGGTTTATATGAATGATATTATTATCTACAGTAAGACAGCCAAAGAATATCTGCAGTATATCTAGTAGATGATAGAGAAGCTGAGACAATATGGTCTTTATATTAAGTCCAAGAAGTGCAAATTCATGGAAATTGAGATTATCTATCTTGATCATATCATTAATTAAGATAAAATACATACAGATCCCCTCAAGATTCAAGTAGTATATCTAAGGTCTACTATAGTTACTGAAGTCCAAGCCTTTATGAGACTTGCCTCATACTACTGCTGATTTATCAGAGGATTCTCTAACATTACAGGCCCAATCTACAAACTCAATAAGAAGGATACCAAGTTTCAATAGACTGGTAGATAATAAAAAGTATTTGATGAGCTTAAGGTCAGACTGATCCAGGCACCCATCTTCAGAAGATCTGATTAGACTCAAGAATTCATTCTACAGACAGATACAAGTGCTCAAGAACTAAGAGCAGTTCTAGCAAAAGAAAGACAAAGTAGAGTATATTATTGCATACCTAAGCTAAAGAACCCAAGGAGCCAAAAAAGAATACAAATCCTACAAGTTGAAATATCTTATAGTCATCTGAGCTATAGAGAAGTTCTACTACTATCTCACTAGAAGATACTTCACTATTCAGATAGATCACTCAGCCCTCATCTAACTACTGACCACTAGTGCTCCACAAACCTGATCCAATTAACCCGAAACCCAACCCATAAAACAGCCAACCCAGAATTAGATGTCACCCATCTTTAACTCAACCCAGAATTATATATCACCTGTCTTTAACCCGACCCGGAATTATATATCACCCATCTTTAACCCAACTCAGAATTGTATGTCACCCATCTTTAACCCAACCTAGAAATGTATGTCACCTGACCCATTATTTACCCTTAACCCAAACCTGAACCTGACCCCTGAACCCGACCCCTGAACCCAATCCTGAACCCAACCCCTGAACCCAACCCTGAACCCAACCCTCTGAACTCTACTCTGAAAAAATGATTTAGAAAATATTTGGATAATATTCAGAGCAATTAAAAGTGAAAAATATCTGAAGACCACTAAGAATCCAAATACATATATACACAAATTGTATTTATACACAAGCTGTTTCAACATTCAGTCACTAGCTCACCAGCAATAGAAAAAATATATTCGGATGGAACAGATGTCACCAAAATAGCAAGATAATCACAAGCCATTCATGAAAGATTAAGATATACCAACTGATTTCACTGCCACCAATTCAGTATATCTATACGAAGATCAGCTAGATTCTCTGACAAATAACTGAAACAGAGAAAGATGAGTGAAAATTAACCAAGCCAATCAAAAAACATAAAAACAATACCCACTATTCAAGCTCATCATCTACATCAATACACTGTTTCTTCTCATATATTGAGTTGATAAAATCATCGGCATCATGAGATATTGAGGGTATAATGATAGCATTAACAGGCTTATACTCCTTTTCCCAGATACATTCCATCTGATTCTTCCATTCATCAATTAAGGATTTTTTCCATAACTCATGACGGAAATAATGTATGTTGATATGTAGATCTAAGACTGAAGCTATGCTGTATAATGGTGTCATCTTGCAGTAATACTTTAGAAGTTTCATATGTGTATTCTCAGCAGTGGTAAGCATTATCTATAAAAAATAAAAATATACACATATTACTTCCCAATTACTTACTAAATTAGTTCCTAAATTTACAAATAAAATTACTTTCAAAATTATATATATACCTAATTAAAATGTTCACCAGTTTGATATGTATCGATGATATCTTTAAGGTGATCACATAGCCAATTAAATAGTGGGATAACAGCAGCTATTGTAGGATACTTCAAAGCTGATATCATGGTTGTCACTTTGGCAAAAGGCTCGAGAAATTGGTAAATCAATTCAAATTGTTGCCATGCATCTTCAGATATATTACTCATTTGCTTATCTATGGCATACAATATATCCAAGCTCTATTTGGATATAATATCAATTTATTTAGTACCAAAATACTTCTGAATTGTATTCCAAAATCTATACAAATAGATTCAAAATCTTACCTTATGAATCTCTAGAGCATACACTAACATTTCATATGTAGAACTCCATCTCATCATAATATCTAAGAGAGGCTTCAAAATGGAAATTCCGGAGGATTCACAGACCTTTGCCAGTTGTGCTTATCATTGTACTGAATTTTTGATCTTCTTTATCAACTCCCATAGCTTTCCAATGGGCTCGCTAAGAGAACCAAGAGCATCATGAATGATAAGATTCAACACATATCTGAAACAATATATATGAGTGAGCAGATGATGGAGATTCTCAAACAGAGTATCATTGTTACTGGTATTATCACACACAATAGCAATGATTTGATTGTCACTAGGCAATAAATCATCTATTACCAGCTCCAGACTTTTTGCAAGATTGGCACCCATATGTGTTATTTTGCTGATATTCACAAAGTCTAAGATAATGTCATGCATCTTCCAATCACTGTCAATCCAATGGGCTGTTATTCCAAGAAAGGCCTAGATATTAATATCTGATGTCCAACAATCAAGTATAAGTGACACCTTCGACTTGAGCCCTGCTAGCCTTACTTTCACTTGAGTCTACAATAGTTTGAATTTCTTTCAAATAACTTGCAAAATCATATCAGCTAATGGAAGGGCCAGATAAGGGCATAATATGTAAAGGAGATACTTGAAGCCAGCATTTTCGATAGTAGAGAATGGCTGATATTCAGTGATAATGAAGTTGGCAATTAACTGATGGAAATTTTCATCACTTAAAGTCTTGCTAGTGTGTTCCTATTTGTAATAATAAAATTTGATCAATTATTTTTCTAATAACCTCCTAAGTACTTCCTGAATTCCATTCTATCCATATTCACAATATCATCTTTCTTAGACCAGCGAGGATTCTCAATACGCTGGAGAGGTAAGAGCATAGCATTGTGATGCTTCCAGAGATATTGTTTAAGATTGTTGATATTGCTGTCCTTTGATATATAGCTCCAAGTCATGCAATAATTGCAACTGATGAGCTTACTTTGTAAATTCTATTTGAATAGAGAGATATGAGACTATATTAGAACCTCAACTACTTATAACTGACCACCCACCCTTATGACTGATGAGA
The DNA here is from genome assembly GCA_003990745.1 of Jimgerdemannia flammicorona. Lineage (NCBI taxonomy): Eukaryota > Fungi > Mucoromycota > Endogonomycetes > Endogonales > Endogonaceae > Jimgerdemannia > Jimgerdemannia flammicorona. The sequence continues at coordinate 3,594 of RBNI01006609.1, read as the reverse complement.
CCAATCACCCTTATGAATTCAACCATTAGTACAATATATAAAACTACCTTTGTGACATGATTCCACACCCAGCTATCACCAGGTTTTGTTTTTATTTTTATTCTCATGCTTGTTGGTAATAATGAACTGGTGGAGATATCTGATATATCCTCTGATATATCCTCTAATATATCATCTGATGGTTCTGAGATTTCTCCTAAATATACTTCTTGATCTTTAGACATTTTGAATGTTTGATGATGGCAGAGACTAGGAGCTTGAGTGGGAGGCCGAGAGCTGGAAAGTGGCTAGGAAGTGGTGAGCTAGGGAGTGGTGAACTGGGAAACGAGCTGGGGGGGCAGTGAACTAGGGGGCAGAGAGTTGGGGGGAGGTGGTGAGCAGCGGGAAAAGCCAGGAACTGTGGGGCCTGGAACAGGAGTCAGTGAGCTGGGGGACAGTGAGAGGGAGAGCAGCAAGGTGGCATGCGATAGCCAATGATCAATTGTGGACAGAGGATAGATGAATAAATATGCATGGGTGGTGAACTGATACCCATTACACAACTGCAAACAGCAAACATACTTTGGAGATTCAGCATGTTCTGTATTGAGCAAGGTTTGCAATGATGTTTGAGCAAGGTTTATAGTGCGTTTGAGTGAGATTTGCAGTGAGGTTTGAGCAAGATTTGCAAGTGAGATTTGCAAGTGAGATTTGTACATAAGATTAAAGTGAAATTTACATAAGCCAGGCTTTGCAAGCCTTGTACTTGCAAGTCTGAACAAGCTCAGTCACAAGCTGATATGACATATATATAAGCTGATATCACGTAATATCAGCTATCGGCTAAGCTTGCAAGTACAAGGCTTGCAAAGTCTGGCTTATGCAAATCTCACTTGCAAATCTTGCTTGAACCTCACTACAAATCTCGCTCAAATGCACCACAAACCTCACTCAAACATCATTGCAAACCTTGCTCAATCAGGGCTTATGCAGAACCCACTGAATTATGCAGAGAGAAGTAGAACACAGTGAGGAAAGCTCCAGATTGTAAGCATAAGCATAAGCATAAGCATAAGTATAAGCTTTGCTCTGCTCAGTCTGACAAGCTGATAATAAGCTGATATCATATAATATCAGCTATCAGCTGAGCGAAGCAAAGCTTACACTTGCACTTATGCTTATGCTTATGCTTGCAATCTGGAGCTTTCCTCACTGCATTCCACTCCTCTTGTATTCCACTCCTCTTGCGTTCCACTCCTCTTGTACAACCCTCACGTATTCCTCTACCTCCCTCACCCTCATTCCTCAGATTACAAACAATATGCAATTTAGAAATAGGTTTTGAAAGAGATTTTGAAGAGATTCCGAAAGAGATTTTGAAGAGATTCGGAAAAAGGTTCTGAAAGAGATTTCAGAGAGATTATGAAAGAGCTTCTGAAAGATGTTATAGCTTTTGAACATTTAAGATATCAAAAGCTTACTTTCGCCTCTCATTCTTTTCATCTCGTCCTTCACTTTGCCTTGTCCTTTACTTCACCTCATCCTTCGCTTCATCTTGTCCTTCACTTCACCTTACTTAATTCACCACTATGTTGAGAAAACATGGATATGACTGCCCAGCCAATAAGTATTTACTTGACCCCCCCCAAGCTCAACGTGCTTCAGCTCGCCATCTCAAAGCTCAGTGCCCTAAAGATGCCCAGCTTGCCGACACCCAGCCTGCTGAGCTTGCCGACACCCAGCCTGCCAAGCTTGCTGACACCCAGCCTGCCGAGCTTGCTGACACCCAGGTTGCTGAGCTTGCCAACTCCCAGCTCACTGACCCTCAGCTCTCCAATCTCCAGCTTGACTGCCAGCTCACTGCCAGTCTGCAAGCACAAGGTCCTCTACCAGATCCCAATAACGTAGCTCGAAAAAGTTAGTTTTTTTTTTTTTTTTCTTTTTAAATCAATGTCTGAATTTTTTTCCTAATAACATTCAAAATATAAATATCCTCCAGCTTCTAAGCCTGGGCCAGAGTACAAATCTTGCTATAATTGCCATTTTTGCCATCAAGTTTGCCCAAACACCACCTGGAAGCATTGCCAAATCAATTTCTCAAATGCCCCAAATCTCATAGAGAAAAGGCCTTACAAATCAGACATTAGGCATGCTTTCGCTATGGCCAACAAATATATTAAGAAAGTACATGATGACCAACTGAGGCAAGAAGTCATAAGAGCAATAGAAAACTGTGTGAAAATTATGGAATATTTGTCATACCACACTGGCTTCAAGATAAATACCAAAGCATGGAACAAGTGAGATTGTCCAGATGGAATTGTCATCATGGATGAACACGAAAAACTGCTGGCCATATTTGAATGAGTACTGGTGAAGAATGACAAAACACTTTATACGCGACTGATGGATAGCAGACTTGTGTATTTTGTTGAGGGGGGTGGTGGTGGAGAAGATGGAGAGGTGGGAGAGGTTGGTGCTAGTGAAGGAGTTGGCACTGGTGGAGAGGCCGGTGGAGAGGTTGGTGCAGGGGAGGTCGGCATGGGGGAGGTCAGCATGGGGGAGGTCAGCACAGGGGAGGTCGGCACAGAGAAGGTCAGTACGGAGGAACATGAGGAGGTCGGTGCAGAGAAGGTCAGCATAGAGGAACATGGGGAGGTTGGTACAGGAGAGGTTGGTATGGAGGAATATGGAGAGGTCAGTGTGGAGGAATATGGGGAGGTCGGCACAGAGGATGAAATGGAGGTTGGCACAGAGAAGGTCAGCCCAGAGGAGGTCGGCCCAGAGGAGGATATGGAGGAGAAGGATATAGAGGAAAGCAGTTTGGAATATATGGAGGAAGATGGTTTGGAATATGAGAAGGAGGAGGATCAGTTGGTTTATAGCAATGAAGAGGAGGAGGATTAGTTGGTTTATAGTGATGAAGAGTAAGATCTGTTTATACTAATAAGTTCTTTATTTTCCTGATTTACTTCCTATTTATTTCTGATTTCATTTTGATTTCTGATTCCTAATTATATTTCTGTTTGTTTATTCTAAATATATATCTTAGATGTGCAATATATTTTTTTTGGTACCTTGTAGCTTAAAGGTGGATTAAAGACAGATCTGTGTCAGGTTAAATATGGGTCAGGGTCAGGTCATGTATATTTCTCAGGTTGGGTCATGTATATTTCTCAGGTCAGGTCATGTATATTTCTTAGATCAGGTCATGTATATTTCTTGGGTTGGGTTAAAGACGGGTTACATATAATTCCAGGTCGGGTTAAAGACAGATGACATACATTTCCAGGTCAGGTTAAAGATAGGTGACATATAATTCTGGGTCGGGTTAAAGATGGGTGATGTATTATTCCAGGTTGGGTTAAAGACAGGTGACATATTATTCTGAGTTGAGTTAAAGACAGATGACGTATAATTCCAGGTCGGGTTAAAGACAGGTGACATATAATTCTGGGTCAGGTTAAATATATATATGGGTCAGCTCGGGTTGTAATGTACTATATTCTAGTATAACTAGTATCTTTCCTTTCTTTAATGTTTCTCCATCAGTGTTGAATTATTTCCATATTCTGTTGATAATTATTTATATCCATTCTTCTAAATATTGAAGTA
>RBNI01006608.1:0-11150 GCA_003990745.1 Jimgerdemannia flammicorona | reverse complement strand
AAAAAAAAAAAAAAAAAAAAAAAAAGATGATAATAATGATGAAGTTGAAGAAAATAATGAAGATAAAGATAAAAAAGCTGATAATAGTTGGAAATCTCATATTATTGCACTTGATACTCATATGAAGAATTTAGAGAATCTATCTCTAAACTCTATTTCAAAATACATACATATATTACAATATATGGTATTTAGAAATAATAATAGGAGTGCTTCTCAAGCTAGTCATCTGATTGCAAAAAGTATCAACAAAGACTTATACTATGCAAAGCTTTTAAGAAGATGGACACAAAATTAGATTGACAATAGAACTCTTTCTATTTCTCAGCAAGAAAGACATGCTAAGAAGAAAAGTCTTCTTAAAGATAAAAACATTAAACTTGCAGTTAAAACTTATTTAGAAAATAATAAGTTTACTGCTACTCCAAAGTTTCTCAAAAAATATTTAGAAAAAGAGATTCTTTCAACATCAGCAGAATCTAATCAAATTCATGAAGATACAGTAAGAAGATAGATGCTAAAGATGGGCTATACTTATAGTAGGCACAGAAAAGGACTTTATGTTGATGGTCATGAAAGAGATGATATTAAAGTATCTCATGAATAATTTTTAAAGCAGATGGCTGACTGGAAATTATTTATAGTTCAATATGATGAAGATTTTCAACCATTACAACATACTATTCCTCTTGGACAACAACATATTCTAGTAACACATGATGAGGCTACTTTTAATTCTAATGATGATCTAAACTATAGATGGGGACCTAAAGGACAATTTTTACTTAGAAAAAAAAGTAGAGGTGCTAGTATAATAGTTAGTGACTTTCTTCTGGATACTGTTGGAAGGCTGGCTATATCTGAAGAATAATATAAAGATATGAAAGATCTAAAGCCTCCAAGAGAAGTTTGTTGTCTACTTGAAATTGGAAAAGCTAAGAAAGGTTATTGGACTGGAAATTATCTAATAGATCAGGTATATAATATATATTTATAATAACAATTTAATTTAATAATATGTTAATAAAAACTTACAATATAAATTAATATTATATAATTAGATTCAAAAAAATGCTATTTCAATTTTCAATACTATTCATCCCAACTGTGTAGCAGTATTTGCATTTAATCATAGTCAAGAACATTCAATGTATTGTAACATAGCGGATGCTTAACCTTGTAAGTACATCGGATTTCTGTATCTTGAATTTTTGATCTTCTTTGACTTCGTGGAGTCCTTGGTATGCAGGGGTGGGTGAGTTCGAAGTGTATCTGCCCACAGGCTTACTAGTTCCTTTGCTTTCTCTTTGCTTTGAACTATTTCAATCTGAGGTTTATTCACTCTAAGATACTGGGTTATTTATACAAGTTTTGCTAACTATAAGGTAGCTAAGTAATGGCTCATTTCGCAAGTGCTGAATCTTTTAACATCTGCTAAGATTTCGCTGATTGCGAAGATTCTAACATCTCCTAAATCTTTGCAAATGTTAAAGTTTCTGCACTTTGCAGAATGTGGCTGCTATTTATGAGGCTATGCTATATTGGGAATCGGATTCAGGTACCTTGATCAAATGTCTATTTCCTGTTTCGATTTCATACTATATGTCACATCTTCCCCCTGAATAGGTTATTTTTGACACAAAAATACCTATTCAAATTCTTACATTGCAATGTTTATACATTTGTTCCCCCTACATGGACTTGTTTATAATATTGTATTCAAGTAGTTGTTAGAATGTTTTTCGAGGTCCCAAAAAAAAGTCTTCAGATAATTAATTCGGGCAGTAGTGCACATGTCGTCAAAAAGTTGGGTGGCGGTAAATCATATGTCGCGGGACAGGTCGTGTCTTCAAAAAGTGGTGGGTGACGGCATCTTCAAAAATCGGGTGGCGGCATCTGGCGGGTGACAGCGTCTTCAAAGGTCAGGCAGCATTCTTTACTCGGGCGGTTCATATATGACGTCTTTTAATTCTCCGTGGCAGTCCATTCATATGTCGGGAGGCATTCATATGTTGTCAAAAGTCATACGACGGCATTCTTCACTTGGGCGGTTCGTATATGACGTCTTTTTAATTCTCCGGGGTGGTCCATTCGTATGTCGGGAGGCGTTCATATGTCGTGAGGCGTTCGTATGTCATCTAAAGTCATACGACGGCATTCTTCACTCGGGCGGTTCGTATATGACATCTTTTTAATTCTCCGGGGCAGTCCGTTCCATTCGTATGTCGTCAAAAGTCGGATGACAGCATTTTTCAAAAGTCGGGCGGCATTCTTCACTCGGGCAGTTTGTATACGATGTCTTCAATAGGGTGGCGGTTTGTTTGCGACGGGCGGTGTTTTTCAAATAATTAACTCGGGCGGTTTATATATGACGTCTTCAATAGGGCAGCAGTTTGTTTGCGTTCGTATGTCATCAAAAGTCGGACGACGGCATTTTTCACTCGGGCGGTTTATACAATGTCTTTTAATTCTCCGTGGCGGTCCTTCGCATGGCGGTTTGTTCGGCGTTTTGGCGATTAATTCTTGTAACGTTGTCCCTTGAACTAAGGAGCGACCCAGCTATTAACTCAACAATGCGGTCCTTTGCAGAGCATCTATTGTTCAATACCGACGACGGTTCACAGAAACGAGACTGATAACTGGAACAACCAATTAACAGCAGATGGCGCAGAGACGAACACAATGCATGACGGGTGGCATTCATATCTTCTAAAGTCAGGTGGGTGACGGCATCTTCAAAAGTCGGGGTGATGGCATCTTCAGTTCTCCAGGGCAGTCCATTCTGTTCGTATGTCGTCTCAGGAGGTTCGTATACAACGTCTTTAATTCTTCATGGCGGTCCTTCGCATGGTGGTTTGTTCAGCGTTTCGGCGATTAATTCTTGTAATGTTGTCCCTCGAACTAAGGAGTGACCTGGCTATTAACTCAATGATATGGTCCATGCGAGGCGCGACGGTCTTGAAAGTATGGTGGTTGTTCGTTTTTCAGCTTAAAAGTGAGGATTTATCTTGAATCACCAGCCAATGGGCACCAAGTTGTAATATAGCAGACGCTTAACCTTGTAAGTACGTCGGATTTCTGTATCTTGAATTCTTGATCTTCTTTGACTCTGCGGAGTCCTCGGTATGCAGGGGTGGGTGAGTTCGAAGTGTATCTGTCCGCAGGCTTACTAGTTCCTTTGCTTTCTCTTTGCTTTGAACTATTTCGATCTGAGGTTTATTCACTCTAAGATACTGGGTTATTTATATAAGTTTTGCTAACTATAAGGTAGCTAAGTAATGACTCATTTCGCAAGTGCTGAATCTTTTAACATCTGCTAAGATTTCGCTGATTGCGAAGATTCTAACATCTCCTAAATCTTTGCAAATGTTAAAGTTTCTACACTTTGCAGAATGTGGCTACTATTTATGAGGCTATGCTATATTGGGAATCGGATTCAGGTATCTTGATCAAATGTCTATTTTCTGTTTTGATTTCATACCATATGTCACAGTATGCATCAGATGCTTTATTTGCTCACAAGATGAATCTTGGATCTGGTGGAAAATAGCCACTTATGAGAACTACAAAGTTTAACAATATTACTCAAGAAATGATATTTCCAAAGAAATATAAAATTGTTAAACTGTGTGGTAAAGCAAAGGGCTTACAATAAGTACTTGAAGAAAGAAATCTTTGGAGAAAAGATTTAAAAAGAAAATGCAAGAAAAAATACAAGAAAGAAGATTGTTGTGTTGTACAAATTCTATCTCATCAAGAAGATTTTAAAGCACAGAAGCTACTTCTTCAAGAAGTTATTGAAAACTTAGAGCATAAATGTATTTTTTATCCTAAGTTCTATTGTGAACTTAATTATATTGAATATTTTTAGAGTAGTGCAAAAAAGTATTGCAGGTATATAATATATATATTATTAAATTATAATTATAATTTAATAATAATATTAATTATTATATTTATTATTTATAATATTTAGAACTTATTGCAATTATACATGGACTAGATTGAAGCAAAATATTCCAAAAGCTTTAGCCTCTGTTGATTTTATTACAATTAGAAAATATGTATATCATTTATAAAAATATATGAATATATATCAAAAAGAACTTGTATTAGCAGATGCAGAAAATGATGTTAAAAAATATCATTTACATCAACGTATCTGTTAGATTATTTAGCCAAGACAGAATTAGCTGCTAGATATATTGCATAAATAACACTATCTTATCAAATATATTCAATAAATAGGGATCAAGTGGAAGTAGGAGAAGGTGGAAGTGAATCGAGTGGAAGTGGGAGAAGGTGGAGGTATTTAGATCAAGTGGAAGTGAGTAATCAATTTAAAGCCACTTGAAGGGGAATTTGGTAAAGGTGAACATGGTTTAAGGTCACTTTTGGTAATCGATTTAAGGCCACTTGAAGGGGAATTTGGCAAAGGTGAACATGATTTAAGGTCACTTGAAGGGGAATTTGGCAAAGGTGAATATGATTTAAGGCTACTTGAAGGGGAATTTGGCAAAGGTGGATATGATTTAAGGCCACTTGAAGGAGAATTTGGAGAATTCAGCAAAGGGAAGCCATTCCACCTGATCCACCTTCCCCCACTTCTATCCAACCCACTTCCACCTGATCCACCTCTCTCCACTTTCTTGAGGTGGAGTGGGAGAAGGTAGAGATAGATTGATCTACCTCGGGAACACAATTTAAGATAACTTTTGGTAATTGATTTAAGGCCACTTGAAGGAGAATTTGGGGAATTCAGCAAAGGGGAACAATTTTGGTATATATATACATGGAAATTGTTTTCTTCTTGTTAATTCTTCTTTGTTTAATTGAGGTGGTTTAGGTAGTTGTATAGGATATTTGAATATAGTTGCCAATGATGTTTTTCCAGGATGTTTTAATCTTTGATTTTCTTCTCTAAGCAATATAAATTCATTCTCCAGAGAGTTTACTTTCTGTTGATTTTCTTCTCTAAGCAATATCAATTCATTTTTCAGAGAGTTTACTTTCTACTTCAATATTTTTATCTTCTCTTCTGGTGTTAAAAGTTAGAAGTGTAATGGTTGAAGTTGAAAAGGTTGAAGCTGAGATTGTAATTCAGATAGAGGTTGAAGTTGAAGAGGTTGAGATTGAGTTTCAATATGAGGTTCAGATTAGAATTCAGGTTAAGATGGAGATTGAGGAGGTATAAAATACTGAGTTGATAAAGATGGTGCTAATCTATCTACAGAAATAGCATCACAATCTACTGGCCAAGCATTAGTATGTTTGAATGTATTAATAATTCTTCCAGCTGTATAAGTCTTCAGATAAGTTTCACCAAATAGTCTTACAAATGTATATTTTGTAACTATAGCTCCATTGTTTGTATTATAATATTGATCACAAGCATGATTATATTCAGCTTTTAAAGTCTTGAAAGGAAGCTCACAGGGCTATAATATATGTATTGTATTTGAAGGTAATACTAACAACAAAATATTATTAGCCCTGCAAGCTTTAATACTTGTAAGATTAATATGACTTTTATGTCTATCAAGCATAAGTAGAACAGATCTTGTTAGTGTAGATCTTGTTGATGAAATTGAGTGAATAAAATGTTGAATATACTGATTAAAGAGATCTTCTTCCATATATCCTTTTTCAGTAAATCCCATAACTGTACCAGGTGGTACTCCATCTAATAGATTCTCAATAGCTCTTTTCCTTTATAGATGATCAATGGTGGTACTGTAGAACCAGTAGCAGAAATTGTCATACAAACAGATATATGATCTTGTATTCGCTACTGATACTTTAGATATCTATCGAGTACCTTTTAGAGCTAAGATATGTTGAAGTCTTCCAGAAAGACTAAAAGCAGTTTCATTCATATTTCATATCTGCTCAGAAGTAAAAGAATGTTCATTGACAATTTTTTGAAGTACATCAAAATAATTATTAATAATAAAAAGATTGCCTTTTTGAGCTCTTGCTGATGTCAGTGGTTGAGGTTTCCTAAAATATATAATTGAATGATCAAAGAGAGATATAATCATCAAGGCAGATAGCCAGATATGATATATATCATCAAATAAAATAATAAAAGGGAGATATAATCATCGAGACAGATAGCCAGACACAAAATATAATCTATTAAATAAAATGAAAATAAAAGGAAGATATAATCATCGAAGCAGATAGCCAGATATAAAAATAACCTATCAAATAAAATGAAAATAAAAGGGAGATACATATAATAATCAAGGCAGATAGCCAGATATGATATATAACCCATCAAATAAAATAATAAAAGGGAGATATAATCATCAAGGCAGATAGCCAGACATGACATATAATCCATCAAATAAAATAATAAAAGAGAGATATAATCATCAAGGCAGATAGCCAGATATGAAATATAACCCATCAAATAAAATGAAAATAAAAGAGAGATATAATTGTTGAGGCAGATAGCCAGATACAAAAATAACCCATTAAATAAAATAAAAATAAAAGGGAGATATAATCATTGAGGCAGAGCCAGACATGATATATAACCCATTAAATAAAATAATAAAAGGGAGATATAATCATCAAGGCAGATAGTCAGACATGACATATAACCTATCAAATAAAATAATAAAAGGGAGATATAATCATCAAGGCAGATAGCTAGATATGAAATATAATCTATCAAATAAAATAAAAATAAAAGAGAGCTATAATTGTTAAGGCAGATAGCCAGATACAAAAATAACCCATCAAATAAAATAAAGATATAATCATCGAGGCAGATAGCCAGACATAATATAATCCAGCAAATAAAATAATAAAAGAGAGATATAATTATTGAGGCAGATAGCCAGATATGATATATAACCTATTAAATAAAATAATAAAAGAGAAATATAATCATTGAGGCAGATAGCCAGACATGATATATAACCCATCAAATAAAATAATAAAAGGGAGATATAATCATCAAGGTAGATAGCCAGACATGAAATATAATCCATCAAATAAAATAAAAATAAAAGAGAGATATAATTGTCAAGGCAGATAGCCAGACACAAAAATAACCTATCAAATAAAATGAAGATATAATTATTGAGACAGATAGCCAGACATGATATAACCCAGCAAATAAAATAATAAAAGAGAGATATAATCATCAAGGCAGATAGCCAGATATGATATATAACTCATTAAATAAAATAATAAAAGAGAAATATAATCATTGAGGCAGATAGCCAGACATGACATATAACCCATCAAATAAAATAATAAAAGGGAGATATAATCATCGAGGCAGATAGCTAGATATGAAATATAACCCATCAAATAAAATGAAAATAAAAGAGAGATATAATTGTCAAGACAGATAGCCAGACACAAAAATAACCCATCAAATAAAATGAAAATAAAAGGGAGATATAATCATTGAGGCAGAGCCAGACATAATATATAACTCATCAAATAAAATAATAAAAGGGAGATATAATCATCAAGGCAGATAGCTAGACATGAAATATAACCCATTAAATAAAATAATAAAAGGAAGATATAATCATCAAGGTAGATAGCCTATAACTCATCAAATAAAATGAAAATAAAAGAGAGTTATAATTGTTGAGGCAGATAGCCAGACATGAAATATAACCCATCAAATAAAATGAAAATAAAAGAGAGCTATAATTGTCGAGGCAGATAGCCAGACACGAAATATAACCCATTAAATAAAATGAAAATAAAAGAGAGCTATAATTGTCAAGGCAGATAGCCAGACACAAAAATAACTCATCAAATAAAATAAAGATATAATCATTGAGGCAGATAGCCAGACATGATATAACCCAGCAAATAAAATAATAAAAGGGAGATATAATCATCAAGGCAGATAGCCAGATATGATATATAACCTATTAAATAAAATAATAAAAGAGAAATATAATTGTCAAGGCAGATAGCCAGATATGATATATAACCCATCAAATAAAATAATAAAAGGGAGATATAATCATCAAGATAGATAGCCAGACATGAAATATAATCCATCAAATAAAATAAAAATAAAAGAGAGATATAATTGTCAAGGCAGATAGCCAGACACAAAAATAATCCATCAAATAAAATGAAAATAAAAGAGAGATATAATTATTGAGGCAGAGCCAGACATGATATATAACCCATCAAATAAAATAATAAAAGGGAGATATAATCATTGAAGCAGATAGCCAGACATGACATATAACCTATTAAATAAAATAATAAAAGGAAGATATAATCATTGAGGTAAATAGCCAGATACAAAATATAACCCATCAAATAAAATGAAAATAAAAGAGAGCTATAATTGTCAAGGCAGATAGCCAGACACAAAAATAACCCATCAAATAAAATGAAGATATAATCATCGAGGCAGATAGCCAGATATAATATAACCCAGCAAATAAAATAATAAAAGGGAGATATAATCATCAAGGCAGATAGCCAGACATGATATATAACTCATTAAATAAAATAATAAAAGAGAAATATAATCATCAAGGCAGATAGCCAGACATGACATATAACCCATCAAATAAAATAATAAAAGGGAGATATAATCATCAAGATAGATAGCTAGATACAAAATATAACCCATCAAATAAAATGAAAATAAAAGAGAGATATATGTAATTGTCAAGGCAGATAGCTAGATATAAAAATAGCCCATCAAATAAAATAGGAGATATAATCATTGAGGCAGAGTCAGACATGATATATAACTTATTAAATAAAATAATAAAAGGGAGATATAATCATCAAGGCAGATAGCCAGATATGACATATAACCTATTAAATAAAATAATAAAAAGAAGATATAATCATCGAGGCAAATAGCCAGATATGAAATATAACCCATCAAATAAAATGAAAATAAAAGAGAGCTATAATTATTGAGGCAGATAGCCAGACACAAAAATAATCCATCAAATAAAATGAAGATATAATCATCAAGGCAGATAGCCAGATATGATATAACCCAATAAATAAAATAATAAAAGGAAGATATAATCATTGAGGCAGATAGCCAGACATGATATATAACCCATTAAATAAAATAATAAAAGAGAAATATAATCATCAAGGCAGATAGCCAGATATAACATATAACCCATCAAATAAAATAATAAAAGGGAGATATAATCATTGAGGCTGATAGTCATGAAATATAACCCATCAAATAAAATGAAAATAAAAGAGAGATATAATTGTTGAGGCAGATAGCCAGACACAAAAATAACCCATCAAATAAAATAAAAATAAAAGGGAGATATAATCATTGAGACAGAGCCAGACATAATATATAACCCATCAAATAAAATAATAAAAGGGAGATATAATCATCGAGGCAGATAGCCAGACATGACATATAACCCATTAAATAAAATAACAAAAGGAAGATATAATCATCAAGGCAGATAGCCAGATACGAAATATAACCTATCAAATAAAATGAAAATAAAAGAGAGCTATAATTGTTGAGACAGATAGCCAGACACAAAAATAACCCATCAAATAAAATGAAGATATAATCATCGAGGCAGATAGCCAGACATGATATAACCCATCAAATAAAATAATAAAAGAGAGATATAATCATTAAGGCAGATAGCCAGACATGACATATAATCCATCAAATAAAATAATAAAAGAGAGATATAATCATTGAGGCAGATAGCCAGATACAAAATATAACCCACCAAATAAAATGAAAATAAAAGAGAGCTATAATTATCAAGGCAGATAGCCAGATACAAAAACAACCCATCAAATAAAATGAAGATATAATCATCGAGGCAGATAGCCAGACATGATATAACCCATCAAATAAAATAATAAAAGGGAGATATAATCATTGAGGCAGATAGCCAGACATGACATATAACCTATCAAATAAAATAATAAAAGGGAGATATAATCATCAAGGCAGATAGCCAGATATGAAATATAACCCATCAAATAAAATGAAAATAAAAGAGAGCTATAATTGTCAAGGCAGATAGCCAGACATGATATAACCCATCAAATAAAATAATAAAAGAGAGATATAATTATCAAGGCAGATAGCCAGATATGACATATAACCCATCAAATAAAATAATAAAAGGGAGATATAATATCGAGGCAGATAGCCAGATACGAAATATAACCTATCAAATAAAATGAAAATAAAAGAGAGCTATAATTGTCAAGGCAGATAGCCAGACAAAAAACAACCCATCAAATAAAATGAAAATATAATTATCAAGGCAGATAGCCAGACACAAAAACAACCCATCAAATAAAATAAAGATATAATCATCAAGACAGATAGCCAGACATGATATAACCTATCAAATAAAATAATAAAAGAGAGATATAATCATCAAGGCAGATAGCCAGACATGACATATAATCCATCAAATAAAATAATAAAAGAGAGATATAATCATCAAGGCAGATAGCCAGACATGAAATATAACCCATCAAATAAAATGAAAATAAAAGAGAGCTATAATTGTTGAGGCAGATAGCCAGATACAAAAACAACCCATCAAATAAAATGAAGATATAATCATTGAGGCAGATAGCTAGACATGATATAACCCATCAAATAAAATAATAAAAGAGAGATATAATCATCGAGTCAGATAGCCAGACATAACATATAACCCATCAAATAAAATAATAAAAGAGAGATATAATCATCAAAGTAGATAGCCAGATATGAAATATAACCCATCAAATAAAATGAAAATAAAAGAGAGCTATAATTGTCAAGGCAGATAGCCAGACACAAAAACAATCCATCAAATAAAATGAAGATATAATCATTGAGGCAGATAGCTAGACATGACATATAACCCATCAAATAAAATAATAAAAAGGAGATATAATCATCAAGGCAGATAGCTAAATACGAAATATAACCCAACAAATAAAATGAAAATAAAAGGGAGATATAATCATCGAGGCAAATAGCCAGACATGACATATCACTCATAAGAATAAAGGAGCATGGACAGCCTTTTCAAGCAGCAAGACATGTAGAAGATGAGCTGCAAAAAATGGAGAGTGAGGAAATGAAGCAGAGAGAGTGAGGGAATGAAGTGGAGAGAGTAAAGGCCTCTTAAAAAAAA
>RBNI01006607.1:0-11150 GCA_003990745.1 Jimgerdemannia flammicorona | reverse complement strand
GTAGACAGTATTGCAAGAGTCTGTAGAGGAGAAGGCTGAGAGGGTTGCAATTGACAGAAATTGAATAGAAGAAGTGGAGACAGCTGAAGTATCCTTCTTGTAGCTGAGAGGAGTAAAAGACTCTATATATATACCTATAAAGAGAAAGTGGGCTGATGGAGAGAAGGTGAGAGGAGCAGGTTTTGAGAAGAATATTAAGATATATAGTTCCAGAGACTTAGGTAAAGGATATGACTATTGTAAGTACACAACCTCCAAGCTACAGAAATCACATATTACCCTCTTAACAAGCCACTGAAATCACACGTGACCTCTGAACAAATCTGGAAATCATCTGTGTGATCATGAAGCTGAGTCAAACAGAAGTCACAGCACACAAAGCTGAGTCAATATGAAGTCACAGAACACAAGATTCACACAAACAGAATCTTACCAATCAAGAACAAATACATATATACCGAGCTCCAAGACACATCAAAGCAGAACCAAAACAAATAACACCACAACTTCCAAACACACAAACATGACCACCAAGATCTACAACTGCATCTGTGCTGACATTTGGAATGCCATTGTCAACCGAGCCACACCTGTTCTGCCCCTCATGAATATCCATAGCCTAGCACCCCTCTACTTCGTAGAAGCCTGATGGAATGCCCTGAACATGCTTAATGAGGTCTATTGGATTGGACAAATCTCAAGCTACTATCAGATCGACCACCTCCTGGAAGATATGGTCAAACACTACCATGATACAGACATTACCCAGATGTCTCAACACCAGAAGCTCATTGCCCACAAATACCGAGAACTCTTCTATGAGTACAGCACCTTTATTCCCCACCTCCAAGTTATTACCAGCGAAATGGTTGCTACCCTGTCCTATGGCCAAATCGATGATATGATACAAGAACTCAACCATAAGTATCTTGAATACGTTCAGACTACTGACAAAACCTTTCTGCACCCCGATGACTATATCCTGCAAATGCCCCAAGTTGGATACGCTATGAAGGATGTCTATGATATAATCCACTTCAACAAAGACGAAGCAGAAGACAATGATCCCTCTGATGCTAATATGACATCAAGCCAAGGATCTCTACCAACCCTGATCATACTGCTAACCTTGCTGATGAGCTTACAATAGTTCATAACCACATATGAGACTTATTGGAACAATGACCACTGGCATGAATACCAACCCGCGTTCACCCCTGATTACTTCAACTACAATGAAGAGACCAGAGAACACAACCTGTACCTTCAGACAACCCTCGAAGATAAACCAACAACTCCACCACCTGAGTATGAGCAACACAAACCACAGCCGCCAGCTTACTACAACCTCGTGACTCATAGTGCTATAACCTATAGAAGGTATGCAGACAGTGAATCTGATGAAAGTGAAGACAATACACCCCTCCTTCACCCACCAACACCTTATCCAGCATATGAGACAGATGATGCTATCCTGTGGGATGGAGATGAAGTTCCAATGTATTATTACCTCAGCCAACAAGGAGAAGTAATCTGTAAACCACTCTTCCTAGATGACTACTTTATCAGAGATGATATCATCGATGGTGATGTCATCAAAGACTACCCAGATAGTGTCTAAACCTATAAATAGTTTAACAGTCATAGTATAGTTAGATTAGCCTTATACAACATGACTGTAAACTGACTCAGCAGTCAGACAATCTCTTGATATGTCAGATTACACTTGTACTATATGACTGCATTCCGACTCAGCAAAGTACTTAGTGCTACATCCATATCTAGCATAGTCCAGATAACCTCTCACTAGTATAAATACCCCCTCCCCCAGACCTCAGAATCTCAGACTTGAATATACAAGAACATTTCTGAATACTTTCCTACAATATCCCTTCACACAACTACTCCTAGTATAGTAATATTATGAATAGCAAATAAACCTATTTAATAATCCACAAACCACTCTTAAGTAAATCTGCTCCCCATTAGGTCCTACTCCTAACCCCATCATGAAATTTCCTAATTGGATATTATCTGCAGTAATATGCCAATTCAACTAAGCTGGTCTTAGTTTCTTAAACCTCCTGAAATACGGAAAATCCTGAACATCCAGAACTAGTCCAAAAAAGGACTTTGGTTGAGACATCAATCCGATCTTGAAATCAATAAGCGTAGAGGATGTACTCTATACAAAATTGATCTTGACCATAAGAAAATGGTCTTCTAGAATATCGAGAACTTCCAGAAAACCCTTCCAGAACTACGTAACAGTTATCCTAAAAAAGCAACTCTCTTACAACTTGGTAGCAGTGGTTTACAATCCAATTCCACTTCAAGATGCTTCCTCACCCCACTACAAACCCTTCTGCAAATTCCTACAAGTTGGTATAAAGCCCAACCTCTGAACTGGAATTTATTCTGAACTATCTGACAATCTGGAGAGAATTGAACCTGACATACAAGGACAATTTGACCTCCACATCTGCAACAAGTGGGACAAACTTCATTCAAAGAAAGAAGTACTCTGATTAAATCAGCAAATAGGCAAACACTTATTCACTGAACTCCTTGTATTACACCCAGCAAGTCAAGATGAAGAAGGTCTTATAGAAGCTTTCTTTACTCTTCTCAATAAGAGTTTTGTTAGCTCCACAAACCCAAGCGACCTAGGACAACCAGCAGCAGTCTTTCTAGCCTTAGTTCCTCATGAAGCCCAAGCCTCTGTAGCCAAGTGGCTCAACTCTACCAACTTTCACTGTACCAGGACCAGGACCACATTATACTACTGATTCCAGAATAGCAAGACCCGCCATATTCTTAAGGAAGAAACAAGAGAAACTCTTCATCAACTACCTGACCCTGAACCTGAAGCAGGCCCTGCTATAGCCCTACCCGAATCTGAAACCAATACTGAACCGGAATTTGACTTTGAATTAAGTCCATCCGAAATCAGATATACAACTGATTCTGTCTACTTTGATGCTGAGCAAACCCAATTATACAGAGACCAAACCGAAGAGGAGGAGGAGTATCTCAGTAAATTCAATCCCAGATACACCACCGAAGGAGATATACCTCCATCAGGATAGAACACACCTACATAGCAACAGATAGCTATCTATCAAGCCCTTACTCCAGACTCATAACTATTACTCTAGCAACTTATATAGACCCAAAGAACCCCATCACACTCTGCACCAGTACCTCAAGTAGTACCAGTAACACTACTACCAGCAGTCCAATCACCTCCAGTAAACAACATGGCAAACCAACAGATTCTAGACCTTATAGCCTAGGTAGCCATAATGGCAGCAACCATTACTGCCTTAGCCAAACAGATCTGACCTACAAAAAATCTGAGTCTACCTACCTTCAATGGTACTGCACAAGAAGTCCAAAGCTTTATTAGTGTAGTTGACACCAACTTCGAAGCCAATCAATGGACCAATGAGTGAGTCGCTGACTGCATTCTGACAAACAACCAAGACCACACTCTGGAACAACTCTTTGCTACCACTACAGCCTATATCCACCGAGTTGTTATATTCTTCTGAAGACCTACCAAAGAATGGTGGTGAACCCTTCCTGAAAAGCCCCTCATATAGGACACCTGACCTGCAGTAGTTGCTCAGAATGCAGCAAACAATGTCCCAGAATATGGAGCCCATCCTGCAGCCCTGGGACTTAAACAACTCATAATTGCTCAATATCACAGCAAAACCATAATCGCTGACTCCTGAGTAAAACTCCACAACCTCAAATTCGATGTACATAGCAAGGAGGAATTTGAAACCTTCTGTACAAAACTCAAGTTACTTCTGAACACTGTTGGCCTAGAATATATTGCCAATGATGAAGCATGAAATAGTATAAGAGCAGATCATTTATTTGATGCCCTGCCTGAATGGCTTACTAGAAAAATCTGAGAACAAGGACACCCAGTTAGTTGTGACCACCAACAATGGTGCCTGGCAAGAATCAAGACTATGGTCAAGTGGATCCTAACAGCTGGACCCATTCTGCCCCGAAGACAATTCAACAACAAAGAAAAGACTTGGACTAAGAAAGAAGAACCCAAGCATGAAGCATCTCAAGCTCTCTCAATATCCACTTTGTGGATACTCAGAAATCATAAACCCACCCAGCCGAGTACCTTCAAGAAACTCACTGAAGGTGAAAGAAATGAACTTAGAAGAAGCAGAGCATGCTTCTATTGCCAAAAGACAGGACACATGACCAGTGCCTGTCCTAACTAAAAACCCCAAACAACAACATGAGCAACTGTTACCACTCTGCACCACCTCAACAATCTGACCACCAGAACACTAGACTTTGTCAAGTTAAGACAAACTGCTAAGGCCCCAATCAAAGGAAGTTAAAAAGTAGCTGGATATGACCTGTACGCAGCTGAAGAAGCTACAGTCTCTAACTGAGAAGTCAAACAAGTCTACACAGGAATCAGCATCCAAATCCCTGAAGGACATGTTGGAAGAATATGCTGTCGCAGCAGTCTAGCATTGAAAGGACTCTTAGTAGAAGGAGGAGTCATTGACGAAGATTACACAGGTGAAATTATTGTCCTCATCTGAAACTACAGTTGGACACTCTTCAAGATTCCCATTGGATTCTGTATTGCCCAGATCCTATTCAAAAAAATCGAGTCAACCCTGACAGTCAAGGAAGTCCCAGAACTACTGCCTACCATCTGAGGATCCAAAGGATTTGGCTCATCAAACAAGGCCCTAGTCCAATCTACTATGAACAAAGAAGAACAATTCTACAAGAAAATCGAAGATGGATATATACCAAGTGGCCAATGCCCCCATGGCATTGGAATGTACTCTTCTCATATGATTGATGATTGCTTCTCTTGTGTCAATGAACTGGCTCAAAGAAGAACCAATAGAAGGAAAGCTCCTACAACCAAAATTACCACCATTAGATCAGACAAACTGCTTATACTTAAAGCTTTTGTCAATCGAGTACCTGTCAAGATCATGATAGACAGTGGTGCCTCAGGCAACTTTATCAATAAAGAAACAGCCAACAGACTCAAGGTCTTCACCTCTCCAGTACAACAAACTCAAGCAGTTGCCATAGCTGATGAAACCTCACATGTCATTAGCAAGGAAGTCTGCAACCTACCCTTCTGAATCAGTGACTATCGAGTACATGTTACCCTTCAAATTGTACTACTCCCTGACAATGAAATCATCCTTGGAACTCCATGGTTAAAATAAGAGAACCCCATGATCGATTGGGTAAACCATTCTCTGACTATCAAGAAAGGATGCCACAACTTCAAACTGCAAGGCGAAAAGGACCCACTCAACTCTAGTGACCCTGGACCAAAGATTACCCATATCAACAAGCTACAACTTAAGAAATTAGCCAAGAGATGCCCTCTCTTTGCTATCTCCATCCGTCCATCCAAAGGAGAACCCAAGAACTCTGAAGAAGACTTTTCCAAAGTTGACAGCTATGTCAGACCACTACTCTAGAAATTCTGAGATATATTCCCGAAGAAACTCTCAAAAGACCTACCTCCTAAATGAGCAGTGGACCATGCCATCAAGACTATTCCAGATGCTAAGCCAGCCTTCAAGTCAATCTACCACATGTCTCCGAGAGAAATTGATGCACTTAAGAAAGAAATTGATGAACTCCTGGAATAAGGATTCATCAGACCCAGTGTATCACCCTATGGTGCACCAGTCCTCTTTGTTGTCAAAAAAGGAGGAGACCTGTGAATGTGCATTGATTACCATGACCTCAATAAACAGACCATCAAGAACTGTTGCCCACTACCCAGAATCGACGAAATATTTGATAGACTTACCAACCTACAATTCATGAGCTCTTTTGACCTGCGAAATGGTTACTAGCAAATTGCCATGAAAGAAGAAGACATCTATAAGACAGCCTTCCAAACTCGCTATGGATATTTTGAATTCCTAGTTATGCCCTTTGACTTAACTAATGCTCCTGAAACCTTCCAGACACTGATGAATACCATTCTGCACCCATACCTGGACAAATTTGTTGTTGTCTACATTGACAACATCCTAGTCTTCAGCAAAACTCTGGAGGAACATCTCGAACACCTTGAACTAGTACTACTGAAACTCCGAGAAAACTGACTCTTTGCAAAACTCAGCAAGTGTGAATTCCTTCTGAAGGAAATTCAGTTCCTTGGATACATTGTCACACTAAATAGAATCAAAGTAGACCCCAGCAAAATCTCTGCAATCAAAGATTGGCCCAGACCCAAGAAGCTGAAAGACCTCCAGTCATTTCTGGGATTAGCAAACTATTACAGATGATTTATTGCCAACTTCACCAAAATCACCACTGCCCTTACCCAAATGACCAAGCATAGTAAGAAAGAAGAACAGCCCTGGACCACGAAACAAGAGAAGGACTTCAACAATCTTGTAAATTGGGGACCCAAACAAGATACCGCCTTCCAAACACTGAAGGATGCCTTGATAACCACCCCCATACTTCAAGTGGTAAATCCTGCCCTACCATATGAAGTTACTACTAATGCCTCTGACCTAGCCCTTGGAGCAGTACTCATGCAAGAAGGACACTCTGTGGCCTATCACTCTCATAAGTTCAATGATGCCGAAATCAACTACGCAACTCATGAGAAGGAAATGTTAGCCATTGTAGACACTCTGATCAAATGGCAACCATATCTAGAAGGAGCATACTTTACCATATTGACTGACTACAAATCATTAGTCAACATCAAGACCCAGGCTACCCTTTCTCAAAAGCAAGCCAGATGGATGAAAGTCCTCACCAACTTTGACTATGAAATCCAGTACCACCCTGGCAAGGAAAACATTGTTGCTGATACAATCTCCAGATCACCCATTGAAGAAGTTATCCAAACTCTCACCCTAGTTACAAACTCCATCATGGAATAAATTATCACAGCATGTGCTAATAATAAGGAAGCTCAAGCACTCCATGAAATCTTGAATAGTGATGATACTAACAAGTATACCCGGTACAATCAATACCAACTCAAGGATAATGCTATCTACTACAAGGACAGACTATATGTCCCAAACAACCAAGACCTCCAAAGGACTATTCTATTCGAATACCATGATGCCCCTACAGCTGGACATTTAGGATTTGACAAATGCTACAAAGTTATCTCCTGGAACTTCTATTGGCCCCAAATGGCAGATCAACTCAAGACCTACATTACTTCTTGTGATGCCTGCCAATGGAACAAGTTCTCAACACTAGTAAAACCTGGCCTACTCCACCCTATCCCAGTACCATCTGCTAATTAGGAATAAATCTCTATGGACTTCATTGTACAACTACCCCAAACTATGAACGGAAAAGATACAATTGTTATCTTCATAGACTATCTCAGCAAACAAGCTCACTTTGTACCTACTACCACTACTGCAACAGCACCAGATATAGCTATACTCTTGTTTGACAACATCTTCCACTATCATGGTCTTCCCAAGATCATTGTTAGCGACTGAGATCTGAAATTCACCAGCCATTTTTGGAAAGCTCTCCATGTGCACCTTGGAATAAAACTTGTACTATCTACAGCCTTTCACCCTGAAACTGATGGCCAAACCGAAAGAATGAACCAAACTCTGGAACAAATGCTAAGAAACTATGTTTCTTACAGACAAGATGATTGGCATGAACACCTCACTGCAGTCGAGTTTGCCTATAACAACAGCAAGCAAGCCTCTCTTAGAATGATCCCATTCTTCGCCAATACTGGACAAAACCCAAACACTCCTCTGACACTCATCTGAACCACTGAAGAACCCTCCACAGTCGAAGCTGTTGAAGAATTCTTACTCTGAATACATAATCTAAGCCAGATTGCAATTGAGAATTTATCATGAGCTCAAGAACAATAGTTACAGTATGTTAACCAACATTGCCGAGAAGAAATCTTTGATATTGGAGAAACAGTCCTATTAGACATCTGAGGATACCGAGTTGACAACTTCAAGCACAGACCATCTACGAAGCTGAATAGCAAGTTCATTGGACTATTTGAAGTCATTTCACAAGTCTCTCTGACCTTCTACAAATTGGTGCTACCAGACACCATTAAGATTTACCCAGTCTTCAATGTCCAATGTCTCAAGTGATACAATGACAATGATGATGAACTATTCCCGAACCGAACTACAGAACCACCTGCACCTGTTATTATTAATGACCAGGAAGAATACGAAGTTGAATAAATCCTCAACAAACATGGCCACAAGAACTACCCTGAGTACCTCATCAAATGGAAAGGTTACCCAATCCATAATACAACATGGGAACCCAAGACCAATCTCCAGAATACTACTGACTTAGTTCAGGAATATGATTCCTTGAACAAATGAAATCTGAATACTCCAACACCTATCAGTATATAGCATATATTATTCTCCTGAACATTATAATTATCATGAACTTAATCAAGAACTCAGCAAGACAGAACAAAGAATACTGACCCTCTGGAAAAATAGCAAAACTGAAAGCAAGCCTATTCTCCCCGTACCACTGGTGGGAAACAAGGCGTAGACATTTAAGAAGATTCCTTAGAGGAAATTCTCCAGCAGTGAATGACATC
This sequence comes from Jimgerdemannia flammicorona, assembly GCA_003990745.1. Taxonomy (NCBI): domain Eukaryota; kingdom Fungi; phylum Mucoromycota; class Endogonomycetes; order Endogonales; family Endogonaceae; genus Jimgerdemannia; species Jimgerdemannia flammicorona. Next base: position 2,527 of record RBNI01006607.1, on the reverse strand, counting down.
AGAATCACTTCCGGTGCACGGCATTGAACACATGACCCTTTAATATATGAATCCAATGCATTAGACAACTGTACTATGAGCATGCCACTTTCTGAAAAAATGGACTTTACCAGACTTTTGACCTCTCAAATAGTATAACAACACTAGAACAAAATAAGAAGGCCCTGATGAGGACGTTGAAAGCTAAGAAGGGAAGAGTTATAAGTGCACAACCTCCAAGCCACAGAAATCACATATCACCCTCTTAACAAGCCACTGAAATCACATGCGACCTCTGAACAAATCTAGAAATCACCTGCGTGATCATGAAGCTGAGTCAAACAGAAGTCACAGTGCACAAAACTGAGTCAATACAAAGTCACAGAACACAAGATTCACACAAACAGAATCTTACCAATCAAGAACAAATGCATATATACTAAGCCCTGAGACGCATCAAAGTAGAACCAAAACAAATAACACTACAACTTCCAAACATACAAATATGACCACCGAGATCTACAACTGCATCCGTGCTGACATTTGGAATGCCATTGTCAACCGAGCTACACCCGCTCTGCCCCTCATGAATATCCATAGTCTAGCACCCCTCTACTTCATAGAAGCCTGATAGAATGCCCTGAACATGCTTAATGAGGCCCACTGGATTGGACAAATCTCAAGCTACTACTAGATTGACTGCCTCCTGGAAGACATGGTCGAACACTACCATGATACAGACATTACCCAGATGTCTCAACACCAGAAGCTCATTGTCCACAAATACCGAAAACTCTTCTATGAGTATAGCACCTTTATTTCCCGCCTCCGAGTTACTACCAGCAAAATGGTTGCTACTCTGTCCTATGACCAAATCGATGATATGATACAAGAACTCAACCATAAGTATCTTGAATACATTCAGACTACCAACAGAACCTTCTTGCACCCCGACAACCATATTCTGCAAATACCCCAAGTTGGATATGCCATGAAGGACATCTACGATATAATCCACTTCAACGAAGATGAAGCAGAAGACAATGATCCCTCTGACACTAACATGACATCAAGCCAAGGATCTCTACCAACCCTGATCACACTGCCAACCTTACCGATGAGCTTACAACAGTTCATAACCACATATGAGACTTATTGGGACAATGACTACTGGTATGAATACCAACCTGCATTCACCCCTGATTACTTCAACTACAATGAAGAGACTGGAGAATACAATCTGTATCTTCAGACAACCCTCAAAGATGAACCAACAACTCTACCACCTGAGTACGAGCGATACGAACCATAGTCGCCAGCTTACTATAACCCTGCGACTCATAGTGCTATAACCTATAGAAGGTACACAGACAGTGAATCCGATGAAAGCGAAGACAATGCACCCCTCCTTCGCCCATCAACACCTTATCCAGCATATGAGACAGATGATGCTATCCTGTAGGATGAAGATGAAGTTCCAATGTATTATTACCTCAGCTAACAAGGAGAAGTAATCCGCGAATCACTCTTTCTAGACGACTACTTCATCAGAGATGATGTCATCAATGGTGATGTCATTGAAGACTACCCAGACAGCGTCTAAACCTATAAATAGTTTAACAGTCATAGTATAGTTAGATTAGCCTTGTATGACATGACTGTGAACTGACTCAGCAGTCAGATGATCTCTTGACATGTCAGATCACACTTATACTACATGACTGCATTCCAACTCAGCAAAGCACTTAGTGCTACATCCATATCTAGCATAGTCCAGATAACCCCTCACTAGTATAAATACCCCCTCTCCCAGACCTCAGAATCTCAGACTCGAACACACAAGAACATTTCTAAATACTTTCCCACAATATCCCTTTACACAACTACTCCTAGTATAGCAATATCATGAATAGCGAATAAACCTATTTAATAACCCACAAACCACTCTTAAGTAAATCCGCTCCCTGTTAGGTCCTACTCCTAACCCTATTACAAAATTTCCTAATTGGGTATTGTCTGCAGCGATACACCAATTCAACTAAGCTGGTCTTAGTTTCTTGAATCTCCTAAAATACAGAAAATCCTGAACATCCAGAACTAGTCCAAAAAAGGACTTTGGTTGAGACATCAACTTGATCTTGAAATCAATAAGTGTAGAGGACATACTCCATATGAAATTGATCTTGACCATAAGAAAATGGTCTTCCAGAATATTGAGAACTTCCAGAAACCCCTTCTAGAACTATGTAATGGTTACCCTAAAAAAGCAACCCTCTTATAACTATGGTCAGATCTGCAAATATATATTGGAAATATCCTGAGGCTGGTGAGGTGGTGTGGCTGAACAAAGTCTCTGAGAAGGATAATTTGGTAGAGATTACTTCTGATATATCAACAGATAGAAAATTACTTTAGGAGTTATGTAGGATCTCTAGGCCTACTACTCTGAGACCTCTGGTAATAGTAGTAGATAGTTGATTCTAGGCTATTCTTGAGCTTACAGAGGAAGATATTAAGGAAGTTGATATATTTCAAAAATCTCTAAAGA
>RBNI01006606.1:0-11152 GCA_003990745.1 Jimgerdemannia flammicorona | reverse complement strand
TTTTTTTTTATAGTCACTTGGACTCCGCCTTTATTACCAGTCTATGAATAAGTATACAACATCACCACTCACTACCCAATCCCCATAGGGGGGCTCCTCTCCACCTCCTCACCAATAAAGATCACCCTTTCACCAACTATGCCCACTCTCCCCCCACTCTGTCTACAAATTATCTCCACTAAGTAGCGCCGCCGTCCACCCTGCAACCCCCAACCAAGCCACCAACCCGTTAAGGTGTCTTCCATAAGCCTATGCCACTGCATCAACCGATCCCCCAAGCTCCGTTGGCTCCCATCCTCAAAAACAAAAAGCCAGTGACTGGCCAGACCTACCCAAATAGCCAACGCCCAGCCCAAGGTAATCTACTCCTTCCCTATCCCCCCTACCAATCTATCCCTCAAGTCCTCCCACCTCCCCCTTACTTCATCCCTCCGACGCCGAACCCCCAAGTGTTCCCCAATTGCTCGCCAATAATCCCCCATCATCTCACACTCTCCTAGCCAATGTTCAGGCATCTGTACATAACCCCCCTCCTGCCCTACATTATGGCACTCCTCACAGTCGAAACAACCTCCTACGATAAGGTGCCCTGAGCGAAAGTTGAACATAATATTCCTCTGCAGCACGCACCACCAGACCACCCAGTACTTTGGTGGCATCTACTTTTTCACCGTCGCACTCCAGGTCCAAACACCATGCCAGTCCCACTCTTCGCCAATCCCAACTCCTTGCCAACTGCTAGGCCACAAATCCTGGCCTGGTCCCCTTTGACATTCCATTCCATCACCGATGTCGAATTCAATTAAAGGAGCACCACCCAGCAGTATATGATCCCATCTCCACATCGCTGGGTCCCAATCCTCCTCCCCTTCATTCCCCTGCCAACAAATTCCAATACGGTGCACCCCGTCGGCTATCCCACACCAAAATCCTTTATATCACAGTTGCCTAGTGCTCTGAAGTCCAACCAATGAGAGGAGATCACCAGTCGAGCTCCTTGGCGATGTCTGCCTCTCCCAGATCATCTGTAGCAGGGGCACCCAACCACCTCCATGCAATTCCACTGCCCTTCTTAACCACCATGCTCGCAAGCAATGTAACCGTTTTGGAAAATCAACCAGCCCGAGACCACCTCTAGCCACTGGTAGGGACAAGGTCTCCCAACCAATCTGACTCCGCCGTCCAGCCCAAATCCATCCCTTTGCTGACTTCACCAATCGCTTCACCACCCAGGCGGGGAAGTCCAGATGATATGCCAGATACCACAACTTCGGCAGCCAGTAGACATTCAAGATTGAGACCCTTCCTGCCAGAGAAAATTGTCTTCCCCCCCAACTCTGCAGGGCTTCCTCCCAGATCCCAATCCTCTGCTCCCACCAAAGCCTAGGCAGAACTGATCCGTAGACCGACAAATAGATGCCTAAGTACCGCACTGCTTCACCTGTGGGGACAATTGTTCCTATAACCTCCCCTCCCACCAAACCATTGCCAAGCACCATTGTTTCACACTTATGCCAATTCAGCTTTGCTCCAGAGTTCTCCTCATACCACTCCACAGTCTTCCTGAGCTCTTCAACATCAGCAATCGAACCCAAACCAACCACCATGTCGTCAGCAAAGGCCCCAACTTTCCATCCTATGCCAAAGACAGAGAGTCCTACTATCCTCCGCCTAATTCTATCCATAAGGGGTTCTAGGGAGAGAGCATACAAAATGGGGGACAGTGGGTCCCCCTGGGGCACCCCCCTACCCAATGGGAACACTACCCCTCTATGACCATTGCACACGAGCACAGCCCTACTCCTTTCCAGTAGGCTGACCATTGCTGACTGGAATCGGGTCGGAACCCCCATTCTATCCAAAACTTTCGCCAGCCAGACTCTTCACACCCGGTCGTAAGCCTTCTCCTGGTCCAAGAAGACTAGGCACCCGTCCAGTCCACAAGCCCTTGCCTCTTCAATAACTCCATGTACCCAGGCAGTGCCATCCCTGATGAGCTGCCCACCCACAAATCCCCTCTGCTCACTACCCACAACTTGCTGGACCACCTTCTGTAGTCTCACCACCACCACCTTAGTCACCAACTTTCTGTCCATATCTAGCAACATTATTGGTTGCCAGTTCTTCCAGTCCTCCCACCTTCCTTTGTCTTTATAGAGCAGCGTCACCAGCCCAAGGTCCTGCTCTCACACCCACCTCCCAGTCTGTAGAATGGAGTTGCACAATGCCACCATTTCTCCTACCACCCCTGGGATGCCAACCATTTACTTCCAAAGTCCCAGGGCAGACCATCCTCTCCAGGTGCCATACCTGGTGTTGTCGCGGCAAGAACCTGGTGGATCTCAATTTCCTGTACCGGCCTCACCAGGTCACCTAGCCCCTCTACTTGTGGTGGATGCCAATCCTCCAACGCTTGGTCAATAGCTGCAGCATCCGCCCCACCCTCCTCCTCACTCCACAATCCACTCCATCTCTCCTTCAGCGATCCAAGAATGTCCTGTACACTATGCACCAGTGTACCATCTGAGTCCAACACCTCTTCCCATCGTTGCTGTACCCACCTTGCTCTGAGAGCCCTTGTAAGAAACTTGGAAGGCCTCTCCCCCTCCTCCAGACCCTGCCAGTGGAGCCGTGCTGCCAAGCTCTGTACCCTTGCCTCCTCCTCATCCCGCAGCACCTGTTGTAGTTCCCCAATCTCCGTTTTTACCCTCATTGACCTCCAATCATCCTCTCTCTCCAAAATTCTCAACATCGCCCACTCCTCCAAGAGTCTAGTCAATCTGGTAGAAGCCCAACACACTCTATATCTCCTCTGCTTCCCTGCCTCCTTGCCAGCCTCACTCCAATAAATCTTGGCCATTGCCTTCAATCTCATCCACCAAACCCCAATTGAGGCACCTTCCCACTGCCAGTTCTCCACTCACAGCTGAATGTCCTTAGCCCACTCCTCCCACTGGGTCTTGTCATCTAACAAGGAGGAATTGAGGCGCCAATGTCCAGGCCCATCCCCACTTCCCCCAAAGCACCCCTGGCCCAAAAGTCCCCAGTGATCCGACCATGGGCACCATTCCACCTCCAGTGACTTCCAAACATCCAAGCCCCAGCAGTCGGCCATCAGAATCCAATCAATCCTCGTCCCCAAGCCCCCAGCCCAATGCGTGTACACCCTCCTATCCCCCCAACACTCTCTACCGGCATCCACCAGAGCACTCAGTCTTTCCACCTCCTCCCATACCGCCAGTCCCCCACTCCGCCCATCAGCTCCTCGTCCTCCATCAGTTCTATCCCTTACTATGTCTCTGCCAACCACTGCCCCTTATCAGTGACATCCTTGTAACTCTAGGAGATAAAGCACAGTATTACAGCACCTTGAACTTATACTCAGGATTCTATCAAATTGGTCTCACTGAAGCAGCAAGTGAAAGGTCAGCCTTTATAACCCCAGATGGAACCTATGTCTACCTATAAATACCATTCAGAATGTACAATGCACCAGCAAGCTTTCAGTGAATGATGAATAAAATCTTCTGCTATAATATGGGAAGATGGATGATAGTTTACATAGATGATGTAATCATCTACAGCAAGATAGCTAAAGAACATCTGCAGCATATCAAGTAGATAATAGAGAAGCTAAGAGAACATGGTCTTTACATCAAGCCCAAGAAATGCAAGTTTGTGGAAATTAAGATCTCCTATCTTGGTCATATCATCAACTGAGATGGAATATATAAGGACTCCCTCAAGAGACAAGCAGTAGCAGCATACCCAAGACTCACTACTATTACTGAAACCCAAGCCTTCATGGGACTTACCTCCTACTATTGCAGATTTATTAGGGGATTTTCCAACATCACAAGCTCAATCTACGAACTGAACAAAAAGAACATCAAATTCCAAAAGACAGGCAGGCAGCAACAAGCATTTGATGAGCTCAAGGTCAGACTGACCCAAGCACCCATCCTTAGAAGACCAGACTGGATCCAAGAATTCATCCTTCAGATAGATGCAAGTGCATAAGGACTAGGAGCAGTCCTAGCTCAAAAGAAAGACAAAGTAGAGTATGTCATTGCATACCTCAGCCGTGGAACCTGAGGAGCTGAAAAGGAATATGAATCATACAAGTTAAAGTACCTTGCAGTCATCTGGAAAGTAGAAAAGTTCCACTACTATCTTGCCAGAAGACACTTCACCATTCAGACAGACCACTCAGCCCTTACTTAGCTAATGACCACTGGACAACCTAAAGGAATCTATGCCAGATGGATCATGAAGTTACAAGCATATGATATAACCATCATACACCACCCAGGAAGAACCAATACCAATGCAGATGCCCTCTCATAGACACCCCGAAGGACCCCCAACCAGTAAATCAATCATAAATAAGGAATCCTATCATTCAATAGAGATGCTGTATGGAAACATGTGGACATAGAGATACGGAAACTATACCAAATCAGGAAGAAGGCTGAAGATTACATAAACAAGGCACAGATACTACAACAAAATAATGTGGAAAAATTTACAAGCCCCTGGAGATTATCAAGATAGGAGACAAAGTCCTGATATATCAGAACATGGTAGAAGTTTCATGGTCACAAAAACTAGAGCCTAAGTGGGAAAGACCTTACCTTGTGCAAGATATAAAAGGAACCACCTTTTGGCTATGAAAACTCTCAGGCACAATCATCCCTACTACTATTCACTGAAACCAACTCAAGAAGTATTATGAGCAGTCAATAAAGTAATGCAGCTGCCCTTAAGATCACAAGTACCACCCAATGAGCCATAGAAAGACAGTGGTGTTCCACTGAGCCACCCACAATAGAGGAATCCTTTGATAGCATCCAGAGTATAGTCCAGACCCACTTGTCATGAATTTCATACTTCAAGGCCTACCAGAACCAAACCGAGTTTCAGGAATACTTCAGACAAGGACAACTACTGAATTCAAAGCCAAAAATGGGAAAAGAAGACTGCATCAGAGAATGTCAGCTCTCCTACACTCAGATCACAATTGCCAAGAGAGTGCACAAGTTATTCAAGGATGATGAGCCAGCTCTAGCTCATTTCCAAGAGGTAACCCTAGGAGAATTTGGATATGTCAGGAGATAACACTGGAAGAATGTAATAGCACAAATTACACAGTACAAGAAGATACAAATCATAGAAGCCTGGGAGTTTGAGTGAATAGGATATTTCAGGGATGAATCACCTATTTAGAAGTAAGTTATAACAGTTGATCTGAATTAGTAACATAAATTAAAGGAATTAGACATTTTGATCACAGTACCTGAACCCAATTCCTGATATAGTATAGCTACACAAATAGCAGTCATATTCTGCAAAGTGCAGAAACTTTAACATTTGCAAAGATTTAGGAGATGTCACCTTTCTCCTGTACAATTCACATTACACAAACTTTAAGCAACAGTTTTCAACACAACTTGGAGAAAAGATACTATACAAATGTTATTGAGCAAGAGTTCTGATGGGTGTGCTGGATCAGGTAGACCTGGGGCTTTTGGCTGGCAGTATGTGGGGAGAGAGTATGGAGTGGGGATGGGGGCTTTTGGAGGGTCGAAGAGTAGTGAAGACTCTGGAGAAGGACCAGTATCTGGTGATCTGGGGGAAGGCCTGGTCCCTTCAGCTTTGCAGACAAGGTGAAGGTGAGTGGATGGCCTGCTGGAAATAAGGCTGGTGCTGCTGAGGGGAAGGGCAAGACTAGCATCAGGAGGGGGAGTGGCCCTCAGGGGGGAGATGTGAGCATAGGGGCTAGAGGAGCTGTGGCTGGGGATATAACTGTTGATAGGAGTGTGACAGGGGATCAGGAAAAAAAAAGAGATGTGACAGCTGATGGCCAGGTGGGGCAGGGGTTCCCAATGCAGAAGGGGGACCTGGCAGATGGTGTAATGGGGCTGGTGGTGGCTCTGTTACACAAGAAGTCAATCTTGGAGTTTGCAGCTACCTTGTGCTTTTGAGGCTTAGCGGTGATGGTGAGGATGGTCCTGGGGCTTATCTTGAAGCAGGTGGCTGGGGCAGCCTCAGTGAAGTTTCTGAAAGGTCTGGAGGAAGTTGAGGTAGACTTTGAGGAGGCAGGCCTACTGGATGAGGCCCTGAAGACTGGAGTAGTGGTTGGGGAAGTGGTGGTCCCCATGGTGTGGTGCTTGAGGTGAGACCCCAGGGTGATACAGCTTCTGGTGAGGGGGGTGTCAACAGTGACAAAGGAGGAGACTAGGAGGAGGGTGGAGAAAGTGATGGTAGAGTATAGTGATGTGGTGGATATTGGCTTCCAGATGTGAGAGGGGACCACATTCAGGATGGGTGATGTCAATGTCAGGATTCGGCTGGCAGGGAAGGAGGCCACTGGGAAGATAAGTAACTGGCCCTCAGTGCTAATGTGGGGGGCCTTTGTCTGTAAGGTATCAAGGGTGAAAGAGAGTGAAGAGGAGGCAGAGGACTTGTTGGAGGCTCTGGAGGAGTTGAGTGGTGCAGTTGAGAGGAGGGCGAAGGCCTGGAGAGTGTTTGAGAAGTCAATACATCTGGAGATTGTGGATGGGAAACATATTCGCACTAACAAGAGGCAGTGGGAGAGGGCCCAGGGGCATAGAAGGCAGAGGGAGCTATTGGCGAGTATAAAGGAGGGGTAAAGGAGAAGGTGGATGGGGCTGCAGTATCTGGGAGTGTCGAAGCCAGTGTCTGGGCTAGTAAAGGAGAAGGGGAGGTGGAGGCAAACAAGGAAGAAGCTGGGAAGGTGCCAAGCAAGGACCCCTATGCAGACAGCATGTTTGAAGTCTGAGAGCAGGATGTGGATGCCACCCCCCCCTCTCTTATCTGGAGGGACCCAGCTGTGAAGAGAGGGACAACAGAGGATGTGCTGATACAGAGGGCCCAGCGAGTACACTTTAGGGTCCCTGATGTGGCAAAAGGGGGCCAGGTGGTGACAGTTGGCAAGGACAAGCTGGTGGATGTCCCTGAGAAGGAATGGGATGAGGCTGCCAGTGTAGGAGCTGATACCACAATGTTGGATGCAGGGCAGTCAGAGACTCCAGGGAGGAAGGAGGTGGAGAACCTACTGTGGATGAGTAAGGTGATGGATAATCTCATGGCTGAGGAGTTGGGAGAGGTGGACCTGTGTGTGATGCCTTTGGAGCATTGGGTGTGGATTCTGTATAGTGATGGAGTAGTAGAGGTGCTGAAGGTGGAAATTCTGGTGATTTTCATGAAGGAGGAGGGATATAAGGTTGATGAGGTGAGAGAGGAGGAGCTGGCAGTGATTGCTGGTGAGTGGGCGGCCTACTGTTGGGCAGAGCATCATGGTTTATAGCCCTGGCAGGAGGCCTGTCTGGAGTATCATGAGGACTTTGAGAAGAGAGAGAATAGAGTGATGGCTGAACTTCTGGGAGGGTTGGAGGCACAGAAAGCTGAGAAGAAAGAGCTAGAAGCAGAACATGACTTGGACTTAGCACAGGAGGAGTTGAATGTGGATCTATAGAGAATGTGAGCAATATATAACATTATTTCTTATGAACAGTATAACCAATATTTTCTCTTTGAATGTGAATGGGTTAAGGGGTTCTGGGTGATATAAGAACATTTTTACTTGGCTCAAGAGATTGGAGGCTGATCTCTTCTTACTGTAGAATATATGGTGTGAAGATGAGGATGATTGGGTGGAGTGGACTAGAGAATGGGTTGGGGCTACTGCTTGGTTTGGCAAAGTGGCAATTCTGGTGAAGAAGGGTAGAGGAGACTTGGGGGGAATCAGGAACTGGGGTGATCATTTGGTCTGGGGAGATTGGAATCGACCAGAGTGGGAATCAGTGAGGGTTGGCTCCTGTTACTGCCCTGTGGTTAGGGGCAAGAGGATTATATGGATTAAGGAGCTGCTGGAGGAGGGTATTCTCTTGGAGGAAGGAGTCGATATTCTGGGTGGTGACTTTAATATGGTTCAGGATCCACATCTGGATAGAATGAATGGATGGAGAAATGCAGATGGGAGGAGTGATGGCCTGGAGACATGGAAGGAGGTGGAGAATCTTAGTTCCTTAGGAGATATGGGCATAATACAGTGGGGCAACACCAGAGTCTACACACATTGGGTGAATGGCTTAGGTATGAGGATTGACTGGATACTGACAGCTGAATGTTGGGGTGCTGATGTTTGGAAGACTTTGGGGGTAGAGTGGTGCCCATGGTCTGATCACTGGAGACTGTTGGGACAGGGGCAGTTTGGGGGGAGTGGAGATGGACCCAGACATTGGTGCCTTAACTCCTTCCTACTGGCTGAGAAGGGGTTGTGGGACTCATGGGTGGAGGATATACAGGCAAAGATTCCTATCTGGAGGCATGAGGGTTTGTCTGTGAGTGTCCAGTGGATGAGGTTGAAGGAGGCTATAAGGGCTTATTGGGGAGGAGCTGGTAGAGAGGCTGAGAGACAGAGGAGGAAGTGCATATGGTGTGCTTCAAAAAGGCTGATGAGACTGCAGATGGAATGGGTGGACTTACTTTCTTCTGTTGAGATGGATGATTGGAGGTTAGAGCAGGCGAAATTAGAGATAGTAGAACTGCAACAGGTGTTGAGAGAGGAGGAAGAGATTCATATGTGAGGGATGGCTGCCAGGCTATGGTGGCAGGAGCTAGAGGAGGGGGAGCGGCCTACTAGGTACTTGTCTAGACTCCTTAAAGCTAGGAGGGTGCAACATAGGTGGGATGGGGTCTTGGATGCCAAGGGGCATATGGTATATGACATGCAACAGATCTTGGGGGTTTTGAAGGAGAGTTGGTGGGGTCTGTGGAGTGAGGAAGTAGGGGGGGTGGAGGAAGAGGCAATTGGTGACACTCTGGAAGAGTGGGAGCTGCCACAGGTAGAGAGACTGGGTGACCTGATCTTATTAGTCCAAGAGGAGGAGATTCAGGGGGTCCTTACAGCAACTAAGCTTGGGACAGCACCAGGGGAGGATGGGTTATCATGGGACTTCTGGAAGAAGATAGCAAAGGTCTCTGAAGTGTTAGGAGAGATGGCTGCCCTCTATGACTATGTTCTTCTGAATGGTGAGTGGGTTGGCGAGCAGGACTTAGGGCTGGTGGCCTTATTGTATAAAGACAAGAGTAGGAGGGAAGATTGGAAGAGCTGGAGGCCAATCATGCTTCTGAATATGAACCAGAAGTTGTTGACTAAGGTGATTGTTGCAAGGCTACAGAAGATTGCTCAACAGATACTGGGTGAGGAGCAGCAGGGCTTTGTAGGAGAAAGACTTATCAGAGATGGAATGGCCTGGGTGCATGGCATCCTTGAAGGGGCCTGGGCTTGCAGACTGGATAGTAGACTGGTCTTCCTGGACCAGGAGAAGGCCTATGACTATGTTCAGTGGGTATGGCTGGGCAAGGTGTTAGATAGAATTGGTGTTCCACAATAGTTTAGAGTTTCTATATTGAAGTTGTTGGAGGGCAGTAGGGCAGCACTGATGTGCAATGGTTACAGGGGTTTGGCATTTCCCTTGGGAAGAGGAGTTCCTCAAGGAGACTCGCTGTCTCCTATTCTTTATACTCTTTCACTGGAACCATTGATGGACAGGATCCATAGGAAGGTGGCCAGGCTATCTGTATATGGTATAGTGTACAAGGTGGGGGCCTTTGCAGATAACATAGTAGTTAGACTTGGATCAGTGGCGGATGAGGTGGCACTTAAGGAAATGGTGGAATGGTATGAGGTATACTCTGGGGTGAAACTCAACTGGTATAAGTGTGAGACAATGGTGTTGGGGAATGGGCTTGTGGGAGGGGATGTCATTGGAACAATTGTCCCCATAGAAGAGGTAGTGCAGTATCTTGGTATCTTCCTTTCTATATATGGGTCAGTCTTACCTCGGGTATGGTGGGAGAGGAGGGTAGCTGTTTGGGGGGGGCTCTTAGAGAGTGGGGAGGTCATCATATCTCCCTAGCAGGGCAGGTATCGATCCTGACTGTTTACTGGGTCCCCAAGCTGTAGTATGTGGCATATCACTTAGACTTTCCAGCCTGGGTGATGAAGAGGCTGATAAAACTGGCTAGGGATTAGATTTGGGCAGAAAGAAGGTCCCAGATCAGTTGGGATACCCTTGTGGAGCCAGGGATTAGGGGAGGCTTAGGTCTGGTAGATTTCCCTAAGCAGCTACACTGTCTGTGAGCCTGGTGGTTGAAAAGGGTGGTGGAGCTGCAGGGAGGAGATTGGGTACTGCTGATGTAGAAGGTGTGGGAGATGAGAGTCTCTCCTTGAGGGTCCTTAGGAGATTAGCTCTCTCTATTGAGTCTGAATGGAAGCTGACAGATGAGATATAAGGGATCTGATAGGGAGTGGTGGATGGAGCACACCAGATAGGCCTGCACTGGTGTGGCAATGAGGGAGAGGTAGTGTGGGGCCCTGCTATGTGGCAATGGGATCGACTACTTCTAGGGGGGACTCTGCTTGCTGAGTTTGACATTGGTGATGGAGTGGAGTATCAGCAGAGACTTGGTGGCCAAGGAGTTGGCAGGCAGTGGGGATTGGTGAGGAGTGGGACTGGGCAGGAATCTGGTCCTGGAGTGCTGAGGTGCATAGGTGGCTTCCTCCCAAGTCCTGGGTAGTTTGGTGGTGAATGCTGTGGAGGAATGTTATGTTGAATTTTCATGCTGGGCATCTGTTGGATGGTGGCCGACTGGATTGTGAGGAGTGTTATAATGTAGGGCAACCTGGGGGAGTTGTGCAGATGCCAGAACATTTGCTGGGAGAATGTGAGGTTTTGGGGGACTTTTGGATAACTATAGGGACCCAGCTGGGTGTAGGAAGGAGGCTGGATGGTGAGAGAGGTCGCTGGGAGGATTTGAAATCTAGACTGGTGGGAGGTGTCAGCAATGGGTGGCTCATGGTAGGGTGGGTTGTGGTGGTGTGGGTAGGATTGGCTGGACATTGGCTCTTTGTTTTTAAGGAGAGGCAATAAATAGAGATACAGGAGAAGTTGTTGAGATGAGAGGCTTTGGTGGGAGATCTAATGATGGGGTGGTGGATTGGTTGGGGTCTACAGAGTGGGTGACATCACCATCTGGTGGAGGAGATCTGTAGACAGAGTGATGGGTGGGTGGTGATAGTGTGTGACAAAGTGGTCTTTCATTGAGAGGGGGTGGTGGGGGG
>RBNI01006605.1:0-11153 GCA_003990745.1 Jimgerdemannia flammicorona | reverse complement strand
GCAAGTGGAGGTAGGGTTATATATTCATGCACGAGGCTCTGCATCAAGAGCCGAACGCAACCACCAACCGCATTGGCCAGGCCACTCGCTTCCAGGGATGACCCTGGATACTCACCCGTGCGGAGTTCGCTTGTAATCAGAGTCTCTTTTTTGGATGCGTGCTATTTTTTCCGCAGGCCTTTTTTTTTTTTTTTGTGTCAAGCGAGTTCTCGTATTCGATTTGCCTTTTCCAGCGCTGGCTGTGCTCCCTGCACACACCGAGCCAATCATCCCCCCCCGTTGACGCCTGCAACGGAGGCTGGGTGACAAAATGTGGTTTCCGTTGCTTGCTGTCAGTCAAGCCATGCGACATGATATCACCAGCCCGCTGACCAGCCGCCAGCTTGTTCTGGAAGTGCTGGCCTGGTTGTTAGTATGAAATTAGGTGATACGAGCGATATGCCCAGAATAACTCTCCCGATTTTGTATCGTTGTGACGGACAAGACGGAATCTTGATTGGGCCTCCGCAATGGATGAAAATGGTTATGTCCAGAAACGGGGAAGTCAATTCACGATCCACTCCGCCCATCGTAGAATCAAAGCAGCGCAAATACTCACGCCGTCTGTTACCATCCGGGTCCAGAGTATGTAGATCGTCACAGGGCCTACTCGAGGGGTGTGCTGACCGATCACCCCCCCCAGGAGATTCCAAGATTGAACTGATATGGTTCCTCATGGATCTAATCTTTGCGTACACATTTTTTTGGTATCCAGAGCTCCAAACACCTCATGTTGCACTACATCGTTTATCTTCCGTAGCGTGTGCTTATTTCTCGAGCAACTATAATACGAGGGTTGCATTACATGGGAACTTCTATCACAGATACTGATGTAACTCGATGGAGATCCGTGCCCCTCGTCCGCCGGAGAGTGAAGCTTGTACTATAAAAATAAAAAAAAGAGAGAGTGAAGCTTGTACAGGTATATCCAAATTCCCAAAGCACAATGCGACAGATTGCTATCACCCTGGATAATTTTTTTTCATAGATGGTATTGTAAAGTGTACATTTTTATCAGAAGCACTAATATTTTCCAAAATAAATAAATAAATAAATAAGTTTAATGATTTGATCTACTCTCTCAATCATCAATTAACCACTATGAGATTTAGTTCAAAGGATACTTTGAAGATATATACTTATCTCTGATGTGAAGTTTTAAATATCTACTTTACAAAATAATAATATATAGTAAATCAATATTATCTCTCTATATTTAGAGATATAAATTTAAAAGTTTATAACTTTTAAAATTATAATAGCTTTATAAAAATAATTTACTAATAATTTTTATAATAAATTAAGTTATATTTTTAATAAAATAATAATAATTTAAAAAATATTCTTATCTATAGATAAAGAGTCAGTAGTATATTTATTCTATTAGAAAGTATATTTTATTATATAAATTGAGACTTTTAAAAATTAAAAAAGAAGAAAAAAAAAATTATAAAATATTTATTTAAGAAAATAATTATATTATAATATATTAGTTACTCAAAAATTTAGCTAATAGTTTTATTTAATTAAAAATATTAATATATCCTTAATATTACAATAATTTATAATTAATTATTTTAATAATAATAATTATTATTATTATTTTTATTTTTATTTAATTATATTAATTTATAAAAAAAAATAAAATTTATATTAAAACATTATAATTATTTTTAAACAATAGTTAAAAAAAATATTATACTATTATAAAAATTATTATAAATAGAAATATATATATTTAATATGGTAAATTTATTTATAAAAATGTTAAATTTAAATAAATTATATAAATATATATATATATTTTTTTAAAAAAAAAGACCAAGTTTACCTATAAAATATAGTATATTAAATATATTAAAATGTAATTAAATTACTAATTTATAATATTAATAAATATGTTTATTTTAATAATATATTTTAAAAATATTAATTATTATAATTTTTTATATTATATATATTAAAAGAGAATTACTATCAAGTGATTGAAAATATAATACGGATGAAGTCTATCAGAAATGGTCATCTTAATCTACAAGTACAAATGCACACATTCAAGAAACTTGAGCACTGGTTGGTAGGTGCAATGACGTCACAGGGACAACAATGACAAGTGTCAGACGACGACAACAACATCAGACGACAACAACGTCAGACAACAACAACGTCACAAGGACGATAAACAACCAGAAGAAAACGTGTTTCAACATGACGTCATCTCGCCAGGTAACTTAACAGGATTTCGATCGGCCAGTTTAATCATTCGCCGTTGCCCATGTGGTTCGGAATCACATGTGTTTCCCTGGGCATCGCAGATTCCTAGGGTATATATACAGTCAATTGACGACCTCTCATTTCCTTTTCGTTACATTGGTGGTTGTGACCTCATTCACTTTGATACTTTACGATCGACGCTCGAGAATTCCTTTTCTTTTGCGTATGGCCAGACATTTCTCACTGTTACCATCCGAGAACACAATGTAGCCGTAGAATGCAAAGAATTCGCAGTGGGCGTAAAGATATATCCTGATGGGAAAGGGAACTGATTCCTTTGATAATAATGATTGCAGTCTCGATTATCGCTCGTCGTCATTGCTTGGTGACATTTTTTTCCAATAATAGGCGCACATGCTTGGAGCATTGGTCACATTCCTCTGTTTCAGTAGCAAAATCACGTGATCCCGGAGGCGTATCTTTAGCAGCAGTCTCGTGTAGCATATGACCTGGTCAAATTTACCAAACTGACTATTAGGAGGTTCTGTCCTTGTTTCATGAAAGTATACAAATCTTGGGCACATGCATGGGCTGGGCACCAGTCTGCTTCAAGCCCGATCTATGCAGGCACTTCACATTATTTTGATCAATCCCAGGTCCAAGCTAATTATTATCCAAGGATTCAATGGAACCAAACTCGGTGTCACGCCCACAGGAGCAACGCAACGACATCGCACACCCATTCTTCGCTTGTGATAATTCCTATAGCATATGATTATATCAGTAACAGGCAAATGCTCCTGTATTTCGGATTCCACTACGCGCGCTATGACCCGGAACTGACCGTCCGAGTAAACATGCATACTACCATTTTAAGCTACGCTTGTTGAGGTAAGAGCATTTGGAACTATATTCTTTTGAATATAACAGTACCGAGCTATATTGAACAAAGGTTGCACATATAAGGAAAAGGAAATATATGGTATTAATGAGCCATATTATTTAACTTTAAAAGAGAAAACTCTAATTGACTGTGTCATCTGAATGAAGTTAAAGAGTATCAGAGAACAACTATTAGTAGTAAATTATATTATAGAATCTGTCTAATATATTGAGAAAGAAAAAATTAGGTTTAGAGTTATTAATTAAAATATCTATAAATAGTTCAATAAATAATTCTAAATAATATAAATAAGAACTTTATTCTTTTTATATAATTTTCTTATACTATTAATATATATTTAATATATTTTATTTATTTATTTATTACAAAGATAGATTAATATAATAAATTAGATAATAAACTGGTTCAGTATATATTTAAATAGAACCAACTTCTCTATTTTATTATATTTTTAATTAATTGGTTTAATTTTTTTGATATATTAGAGAATTTTTTTTAACTTATAATTGACTTATAAACTTAGCCAATGGAAATAATTCTATATTATTGATTATTAATCTGTATATCAACCTGGTTGTAAAAAATAAAGTTAGTTCAGTGATTAAAATTTACAGGTAAACTGCTATCTTATCAAAGTTGATATTCATTGTACCATATGCATTAATTATATAAATTCGGAATTCAACCCCTTCCACTCATTGGTATACAAAGTCATACTTGAATATGTGATACTAATTAGCTACTAGTAGTGGTCGCAAGAGTTGGTACGTACTTTACCGAGTTCGTCAGTGGTGGCATGATTGGCTTATATCACTGGTGGTCATGTTCCCGCAACGCATTGAAACCAGAGCACTCAGCAAGCTAGGCAAGTATGACGAGGCTTGTACTAATGGACTAATGGGGGTACTGGTAATTTGGGAGACCAGAGCACCCGCACGCCTGAACGACTCTACGAAAGCCAGGGCAAGTGCGACGAGGCTTGTATATACCAACGAGCACCTGAACCAACGAGCACCTGTACCTACGAACACTGGTAAATCGGAAGATGGCAAGCAGACGTTACTTTTACGATATAGCAAAGTCCTTCTGCCTCCTTCATTTAATATTTTTATTGAGTGTGATATATCATTAGCGGTATTCTAAAACCATTCGATGCGAATGATTTTGGCTATCACCTAGCGAATTCTGCCACAAAATCATCATGATGCATTCTTGTATGGTGGGAGGTACCTTTACTGTCAGTGTGGTTGCCAAGCAAGAATAGGAGGGAGATGTTATGCACGATTCACGCCAGGCGATAGTCGGCATGGGAGCCTTTCTTCCCGCCAATGCGAACCCTTTTCACACAACCCAACCCAACCCAAACCCTCGACGTTCTCACGATTCATGCGTTGGTGTGCATAGAAAGAGAGGTTAGAGAAACATGTGGAGCGGAACAACTTGCACACCCCGTATGACCTACCTGACCAAAGGCAAAGGAAAAGCACATGACACGACGCAGGCACGAGTGCATCCGTGAAATAGCCGGGTGAGTATACCGCATAGCAGGATGTTGTACGAGATGCGAGGTGGGGGTATCACGAGTTTGAGGATAAAAACGGGCATGCACAATGTGTAACATACGACGCAGCGAGCAATCGTCCAATAACTTTAGTCACATTACAAAAATCTGGTATATAACCATCCACTACATTTCGTGTGGCAAAAATAAAACTTCATATTATGACCCAGTGCGCCCGTAGCCGGTTAGTGGGCCGTAACCGGCCTGTGCGCTGTAGCCGGCCTGTGCGTTGTAGCCGGCGTAGCTGGCTTGTGCGCCGTAGCCTGCCTGTGCGCCGTAGCCTGCCTGTGCGCCGTAGCCTGCCTGTGCGCCGTAGCTACTCTGTACGCCATAGCCTGCCTGTGCGCGGTAGCCGCTTTGTGCACCGTAACCTGCCTGTGCGCCATAGCCTGCCTGTATGCCATAGCTGCCCTGCACCTGCCAGCCAGAGCCGCCCTGTGTCTGCCTGCCGCCCTGCGTCTGCCTGCCGCCCTGCGTCTGCCTACTGTAGTCACTCTGCTGAGGCACAACATTTCCTGGCGTGTAGCCCATTCCCAACGCTACCGGAGCGTTCTGCGGCATCCAGTACATATATTGCGGTTGGTACATGTCGTACCGGTAGGTGGTGACCGTCATTGGCATCTGGCCGAGACCGCCGGTAGGATGGTATGACGGGAGCGTGGGGTAGACGGGAGTGCCGCCGCCGATGATGGTGGGCTGCGTCCCGAGAGGAAAGGCGGGGAGCGGACCGGGGTGGTATTCGGGCGGCTGAACGGCGGGGATGTAGCCAGGATAGACTCGACCGTAGAACACTGGCGGCTGCGAAGCAAAGATTGGGAGGGGGATTCTCGAGTGGGGCGGGGGGAACTGATTCGCCTGGAGTTGCTGGATGATTTCGTGGTGGACGCGGGGAGCCTGGGTTAGTGGTTTGTTGATAGGACAGAAAGAAGTTCGAGAGAGCAGATCATGAATGGAATCACAACCATGTTTCACAGGAGCCATCAGATATGAGCTACCATATCCATACTCGCTTGAGCCATATTGATATAGTGTTTCTACTTACCTCCATCCCACCATTTACAAACTGCCATTGCGGATGGTGGCGCTGGAATTCGGTCGGGTAGAAGCGCTTAAAGCTGAACAATTTTCATGTGAGGTGAGATTGCATAATTATATAAATGCATTTTGTGGACCGAAAATTCCTCCGGAGATGCCAGCCTACCGAATCTTGAGATCCAAAGCGGTCCTACCCTCCGAAAACTTGTGCTGTTGCAGAATACGAGACCACGCGCCGACGCCCAGCTGAAGAAGGAATTACCATGCAAAACCGAGTTGAGTTCCATTATAATATTGCGAACGCTCGACACAAAATTCTTGGAAGGAATATGTCAACCCACGCTCCGCAGTCCCTTCTCCAGTGATACCGAGTCTTCCATGGTCCAGTCAACCTGTTTGTGGAGGTTTAGATCGAACAGCCGCTCGGGCTGACTGAAGTCATCGCTGATGTCCTCGTCCTCGTCCGCGATATCGTACGGTTCAAGCTCGTACTTGTTACTCATCAGTTGCTTTGCAAATTGGTATGATCAGTATCAAAGCCACCGCCAAGCTAGACAATGGTTATTTTTATTTTCAACTTCCAAATTAGGGTCTCCAGAATTCCTCGTTCAAAAATCGTCACTATCACCGTCACCCGGTTGCCGATTGAACAGGCCGATGACGAGAAGAGGAAGGAAGGGCTCACCGGCTCGGAAGCACATGGCTAGTTACGTCCGAGAAAGAGTTTTGTGGCAGGCCGAGCTCCCTGGTTTCGATGATGGCGCGGTTGGTCGAGTTCTTGAGAACGGCGGAGTTGGCCACCGCAAGGACCGCAAAAAGAAGATCGAGTCTGATTTCGACCGGTTCAAAAATATGCTTTGCAGCAGCGAAAAGGAAAAATACACATTCTTGGAGGAGATGCATGGCGAGGTCATGTTTGCGAAGCAAAACATTCTCGACATAGAGAGCCAGGTAGCGACAAAGGCAGATCGGAAATGGCCTTTTCTGCCGGCTAAAGTTTGTGTTGCCGTCAACCAAAGAACAGGAGAGATTTTCTACGGAGTTTCAGGTCTCCGCGGGTGCAATAGGCTGAGAGAGAATGTGTTGGACGGGTTGGTGAGCGTCGTGAATTTGTTGGGTCCCGAGTGGCACCAGAGTGGATGGCAGAGATACAGGTGTGGGGAGTGTGCGCGATGAAAGGGATGACTAAGAAGGAAATAGAAAATGAACTAATACGTGGGACATTCCTGGTGATAGATACACTCCTCCCTAAGAGAGCACGCCCCCATGTTTACTATCCCTTTCTTTAGCTTAACGAACGCATATTCCCCTATCCCATTGCAATCCTTTTCTACTCCGTCATCCTTAGGTTTTTTTTTTTTTTTTTTTTTTTTTTTTTTTTTTTTTTTTAAAAAAAAGCACATTTATGGTGCAACATATTTAACTCAGCTAGTTCAAATGTTGAAAAGTGTGAAAAGGTTTTCTTATAATTATTATTAGTGCTCCCAAATGAATCAAATTAATTGGAATCAAATTGAATCAAGGTTGATTTGAATTAAATTGAGGTTTAATTTAATTTGATTTGAGGTCCAAT
Source organism: Jimgerdemannia flammicorona (assembly GCA_003990745.1). NCBI lineage: Eukaryota > Fungi > Mucoromycota > Endogonomycetes > Endogonales > Endogonaceae > Jimgerdemannia > Jimgerdemannia flammicorona. Next base: position 3,827 of record RBNI01006605.1, on the reverse strand, counting down.
TCAAAATATATTCAAATATGATGATTTTTATTATACTAGATTTACCTAGATAAGGTCAATCTAATAAGTCAAATTTGAATATATTCAAATTGAAACTTAAATCAAATTAAACTTTGATTTAATTTAAATTGAATTAAATTGAGATTAATTCAATTTATTTGAAGTATTAATTATTATTGATGTTTTATAATTTGAGTGATAGTTTTTATTAATAGAGTTTAATATTATAATAAATAATTTATAAAATAATTACTTTATTATAAAAAGATAAAAAATATATATGATAAATTAAATTATATAAGATTTTTATTTTAAATTTATTAAAATAAATAAATATATATTTAATTAGAAAATACTTTAACTTTAAATATAGTGGTCTCAAAAATTATAGTTTATCTTAAATTAATAAGAAGGGGGTTTTTTTTTTTAAAAAAAATATATATACTTTATAAATATTAAAGTAACTAAACTAAAATTTATATAAAACATTTATAAATAATCTATTTATAGTATATAAGAAAAATATTTGACTGAAATATTAAATTTACTTAAATAATATTAAGTAGATATTAATTTAAAATTAAAAAAAATTTATCATAAAATATTTTTTTATTTTTATTAATATAATTTTAAAAATAAATATTATTTTTAAAAAAAAATAGATTTTTATTATAATATAAAATAGATTTTTTTTATAAAAGATAAACATATTATATAATTTTAATAAATCTTTAAAAAAAATAAATAAATAAATAAATAAATATTAAATATTAATAATTAAACTATAATTTAATTTTAAAATTATAAATTATAATTATTTGATTTTATTATTTATATATTTTAAAATAGTCAAATTTTTAGATTTTTATATAATTTATTAAATTTATTATAATTATTAAAAATATAAAATAACTTAAAATTTTTAAAATTTTACTTAATTTATCTAAATTGTTATTATTTTTTTATCTATAAGATTTATTTTAAATTTAATAACTTTTATAATTATTCTAATTTACAACTTTAGATATTATTTAAATTTAAATCTTATAAATGACTTAGATTAAATTATTGAGTCAGTTTAATTTATTATATATAGTATTTTATAGACTCAATATATATAAGTATATAACTTTATACTATATTCTCTTTGAGATTAATTATATTATTTTTAATAATATGAGAAATATATATATATATATTATAATTACTATTATAGAAATAAGAAGAGTAGTAAAAATAAGTATAAATAAGAGAGTAGTAAAAGTTAGTATAATAATAAAATATTACTAAGACTGATAACAATAGTAATTTCTATTTTACTCAAATAATATTGTAATATACCTGGCTCAATAGAGACAGATTACAAGGTTAGGAGTTGGTATAGTTTGGCTTGAGCTCTCAGTTACTTTGTCAAAAAAGTAATAAAATATTTTAAGATTTCTTGTTAATATTTAATGATATAATAGTCAATCTGAATATAATGGTTGATTTCCTTATTAAGATAGTTCTTGGATATAGTAGTAATTTATATATAGTATGAGTGATCTATATGATAGTCTCTATATAGTATAGTGGTTTTTTTTATATAAGATGGTCTGGTAATTTAGCAGTTTTCTTCCTGAGTATTGAGCAATCTCTATATAGTATGACAATCTTCAAAAGTATGTAATTTCTTTAGATAATTTGATTTAGTATAGATTCTTCTGAATCAATAAACTTCTTGAATAATCTGGATAACTCAGATGGATAATTCAGATAACTTAGACAGATAATTAAAATAACTTAGATAACTTGAAAATAGTGAATGATATAGATTTCTCCTGAATTAGTAGATTTCTAGAAAATAACTCAAAAGGTATAGATAACTTGAGTGATGTAGATTCTTTCTAAATCAGTAAGTTTCTAGGAATGGTAAATAACTTGATAACTTAGATAGCTTGGATGGCAGATTCTTGATAAGTTATATCAAAGACTAGTTTTATTTATATAAGGTTATATCAGATAGACTAACTCTACTACAAAGTTGTATCAGATAGACTGGCTTATAGCAAGGCTCCTTAAGACAGGTTCTCTGGGAATAGCAGATGATATGGATTCTTTCTGAACTAGCAGATTTCTTAAATAACTTAGATTTTCTTCTCTTGGCAAAGTTATATCAAAGACTGGCTTTATTTATATAAATAAGTTCACTGCAAAGTTACATTAAAAGACTGGCTTTGTAACAAGAGAGACTTCTTGAAATAGTGGCTATTCCTTAGCAGCAGATTACTCAAATAGCAGCTCTTTCTTGAGTAGTAGATTTACTCAAATTCTTTAGGCTTATCTGATATAAACTAAAGCTTTATATCAGAAAGAGAACTAGAGTTGAAATGTGTTCTAAATTTCAGACTGAGATTTATTCACTCTTATCTCTGGAGTATTTTATATAGTTGTAGTTACTATCTGATTACTATATTACTAATTATAGATTACTATCTATGGTAAGTATTCCTGGATAGTACAGTATACTAGACTGGTATGATATACTAGTTTGGTATAGTATACTAGATTAGTATAGGTAAATATACTATTTCTGATATTGCTGGCTAATTATACAGATTGGCACAGTAAAGTAGTCTTGGTTACTTAGTATATGTACTAGATATGGTACAATTCTGCTGCTTATTATATTAGCTCTCACTAAAGGATAGTCTATCCCTAGACTATTCTTTAGTCATTATTCTAATATATATAAGCATTTTCAGTATCAATTCCTGAACCATTATCTTTATTTGGATTAGAGTCACTCTATTCAACAGGTTCTTCTCTTTCTCTAGGAACAGGATTTCAACATAGTTGATGATACTCAGATAGATGGCAGGATTTATTTATTATATATCATTCAGAAAGAACTATATCTATATCAGTACTGAGGTGTTTTGTTTGTAGATTATATACAATCTATCTACAATAGTGATATTTTTCTGAGTTAGGCCAGTAGAGTTCCTGATATAGGTTAGGTCTGGGGCTGGAAGATTCTATAACTACTCTCTAATTATATAGTAGGCCTGTAGCTAGTAGACTTACAGTAAACATTTAGCCAGAGTGAGATTCTCCTAATAGGTCTAGATTTATTGGAGGGGATTTCCATTGACTTGGTGAAATTATATATAGTAAGGGAACTGGAAGTAATTGGAATGAACTCAGAACAAGAGTCTAGAGACACTGATCAATTATCTAGTTCATAGTGTGGGAAGAGATATATCTTGAGACAGTTGATGTGTACTAGTATCCTTAGAGTTTATCTATCCATACTTCTTAAATAGATATCTGATCTTCTGATATTGTATATAAGATAAAGTCCTTCCTATTTAGATTCCAGTTTGGTGGTAAAGTTATTTCAATCATACTTCTCCAAACTAGTACTTGATCTCCAATCTTGATCTTCTGATCCTTCTGCTTCTGGTTATAGTACTTCTTTTATCTCTCTTGAGTCTTGATAATCTGAACTTATACTTGATTATATAACTATTCTATCTTCTTGAAGAGGTCTCTGAGGTTCTCATGGTCAGTAGTTCTGGTTTTCTTAGCAAACATTATTTCAAAGGGATTTTATTTAGTGAAGGCAGCAGAGTGTTCTGAATTTCCCATAGAATCTCAAGTAAGCAGAGATCTTAGTTAGTAGTATTGACTTAAGTAAGTCCTTAATAGTTTGGTTTATTTATTCTATTATACCATTGGTCTGAGAGTGATATAATGTGGTTTATTTAAGATGAATCTTGTAAATTCAGGCATAACTTATAATTATATTATTGATAAATTCTATATCTCTTTTTTTTTTTTTTTTT
>RBNI01006604.1:0-11153 GCA_003990745.1 Jimgerdemannia flammicorona | reverse complement strand
TTTTTTTTAGTAAAATAATTTTTTATGATTTCTTTTTATTTTTATAAAATTTTAAATATAGTTGTTTTTTGCAGCCAAATTTGGCTGCAATACTATCTAAGAGATAACTAGTATTAAATTTATATTTTTTATCTAAAATCTTAGCAATAATATAGAATTTTTTGATCTTAATTTTCTCTATTGTTCTTTTGAGATTATCTCCTATCATAGTAACTATATATGAGAGAGTAATTCTTTACTTATAGTAACTTTGTTTTTCTTATCAAGGTAGTTATAGAATATATTCAGTCTTCTTATAGTAGAAGTATACTTCTTTCTTGAGTTTTTCAACTTTCTTGTTAGATAATATCTTATATTCTTCTTATATTCTCTAAGAGTTATTTTATAATATGCACACAACCTCCAAGCTACCAAAATCACATATCATCCTCAGAACTAATTTGGAAACCACATGCGAGACTACAAAATAAGTTACTGAAGAGATCATCTGGTAACACAAAATATACCAGCAAGCACGAGAACCCACTACCAAGATACAAGAATACTAGAAGAAGTACTATAACTATAAGACTGACTCTAAATCACTATAACTAGTTTGGTATACTGTACTATTACAAAAGGAAACTGAAAGTACCAAACTCAAATCGAGATAAGAAAAACCCTATCTCACTCATCAAAAGGTTCACAAACTGTACTTATCAACTCAGGACCAAGATACACTGTGACTATATAAGGTCTTATTACTTTTTTTTTTTTTTTAATGGACTCATGTCCCACAGATTTTTATTGGAAGGGAATCTAGACTATATAGGCCAAAACCCTCTCCCACCACCCACTAAGTACTGCCCCCCCATTAACCTAGGCTAGCTATTGTCCAGCAGCTTGACCATACCAGGTACAGCAGGGCCATTGTTGGCCTGCATCTCATTCTGTACACCATGCTCTCCCTACCACCAGAGGAAACCCAACCATATACCAATGACTGAAAGCATATATCTGAGAACCCAACATATATATAAGGCCATGCCCAAGCCAAATAGAATAGCCCCTGCTACCCCAAAGAGAATGACAGATAAAGAAAAACTCTCATCAAAGTACAACATGGTGGGTAGGGCCTGGTTCTCCCAGTCAAGGTGAGTAAAGAACTTACACATGAGGTGAGAGGAAACCCCCAATACCCCACTACTTAAGCCTGCAGGCCTTGATCACATTGCCATATCAGCTTCTGGTTCTAGTTGAGTGCAGCCAAGATGCCTGAAATGGGTAGCCTTGGGCCCCCTGACCCCCCCTGATGACTGGGGCCCAACTCCGCTGACTGCCAAAAGAAGCCGAGAGTGATACCTACCACCTAACCATACTACACCAATCAAAAGGCCCCACCAAAGCAGTACCTGCTCTAGCCCTGATGACCACCCCCAGCCTGGCACCCTACTGGTCCACCATTATCACCCTTCCTCCTATCTGTGATGGCCATCTCCCCTCCCATTCCAACAACACCCAAAAAACAGTCACCTACACCAGAACCATACTCACTGGGAAGCTTGCCAAAGTCAGAGGGCCCCACCACAGGCACCGAGGACCTGCAGGTAACCTATACTAAGTACTTGATGCCCAAGGTCGGCCAACTCTCTATGTAGCCCGAGACACACCGAGACAACTCCTTGTTGGTGACGGCAAAAGAAAGAAGGCACTGCACCAAAATAGGTACACCCCAGATGCAGCTGAAGGCACCAGAATCCACAAAAAAGTAGAGGAAGCACTGATCCAACACTGATAAAGGAAAAACACATCACCATTGCTCTCCTCCCACCATGCCCCTGCAGGTACAGCAAACCAACCCAAGGTAGAGGGGGTAATAATAGAGGAAAGGGGACTCGGAAGATCACCTACCAAACCTTGTAACCAGTAAGGTAGCAGAGAAAGGAGCTGAAAGGTCTCATTACTTAGCAGAAGCAAAATGTATTTGAACAACTCTGTTCACTCTATCTATATCACCTTTGTTAGAGAGTGATAGATGCTTCATCTGAACTCAAGAAAGCTGATATTGTTGAAACCAATCTCAAGCCATCCATGTGACAGATATTACTACTAGAAATTGCCTCAGATTACAGAAAATATCATTTCCAAGAGGTTCAAATCTCCAGCCATGACATTGGGAGTTCTTGCCCTAGACAAGAATGGCCAGTCCTCACAAATGCGCCAGAAGACCAAAAAAAAAAGAGAACCAAGACCTGTTATCCTTGTACAACCATCGCCACTAAGGATAGTCTTAATCTTGTAAGAGATAGAAATGATGATATCTTGAAAACTAATGATGTCAGAAGTCAGAAAACTGCTCAGACTTTGCCAGCAATGATGTCATCAATAGTGACATCATCAAAGTCTAACCAGACAGTGCCTAAACCTATAAATAGCTTAGCAGTCATAGTATAGTTAGATTAGCCTTGTACGATGTAACTGTGAACTAACTCAGCAGTCAGATGATCTCTTGACATGTCAGATCACACTTATACTACATGACTGCATTCTGACTCAGCAAGGTACTTAGTGCTATATCCATATCTAGCATAGTCCAGATAGCCCCTCACTAGTATAAATACCCCCTCCCCCAGACCTTAGAATCTCAGACTTGAACAATCTGAACACAACTCCTGAATACTTCCCCACAATACCCCTTTACACAACTACTCCTAGTATAGCAATATCATGAATAGTGAATAAACCTATTTAATAACCCACAAACCACTCCTAAGTAAATCCACTCCCCATTAGGTCTCACTCCTAACTCTATCATGAAATTTCCTAATTGGGTATTGTCTGCAGTGATACGCCGATTCAACTAAGCTGGTCTTAGTTTCTTAAACTTCCTGAAATATAGAAAATCCTGAACATCCTGAACTAGTCTAAAAAAAGACTTTGGTTGAGATGTCAACCTGATCTTGAAATTAATAAGTATAGAGGATGTACTTCATATGAAATTGATCTTGACCATAAGAAAACAGTCTTCCAGAATATCCAGAACTTCTAGAAAACCCTTCCAGAACTATATAACAGTTATCTTAAAAAGCAACCCTCTTATAACTTGATAGCAGTAGTTTACAATTCAATTCTGCTTCAAGACACTTCCTCACCCTACTACAAACCCTTCTGTGAATTCCTACAAGTTGGTATAAAGCCCAACCTCTGAACTGGAATTTATCCTGAACCATCTGACAATCTGGAGAGAATTGAATCTAACGTACAAGGATAATTTGACCTCTACACCTGCAACAAGTGGGACAAACTTCACTCAAAGAAAGAAGTACTCCAATTAAACTAGCAAATAGGTAAAACTCTATTCACCAAACTCCTTGCACTCTACTCAGCAAGTTAGGATGAAGAAGGTCTTATAGAAGCCTTCTTTACTCTTCTCAATAAGAGTTTTGTTAGCTCCACAAATCTGAGCAACCTAGGACAACCAGCAGCAGTCTTTCTAGTCTTAGTTCCTCACAAAGCCCAAGCCTCAGTAGCCAAGTGGCTCAACTCTATCGACTTTCACTATACCAGGACCAAGACTGCATTATACTACTGATTCCAGAACAGCAAGACCTGTCATATTCTTAAAGAAGAGACCAAAGAAACCCTTCACCAACTACCTGACCCCAAACCAGAAGCAGGCCCTGCTATAGCCCTACCTGAACCTGAAACCAACACTGAATCTGAACTTGACTTTGAATTAAGTCCATCTGAAATCAGATATACAACTGACTCTGTCTACTTTAATACTGAGCAAACCCAATTACACAGGGACCAAACTGAAGAGGAGGAGGAGTATCTCAGTAAATTCGATCCCGGATATACCACCAAAGGAGACACACCTCCATTAGGCCATAATACACCTACATAGCAACAAATAGCTATCTATCAAGCCCTTACTCCAGACCTACAACTATTACTCTAGCAACTTACACAGATCCAAAAAACACCCTCACACTCTACACCAGTACCTCAAGTAGTACTAGTAACACTACTACTAGCAGTCTAACTGCCTCCAGTAAACAATATGGTGAACCAACAGATTCTAGACCTCACCCATAATGGCAGCAACCATTACTGCCTTAGCTGAACAGACCCGACCAATCAAAAATCTGAGCCTACCAACCTTCAATGGTACTGCACAAGAAGTCCAAAGCTTCAATAGTGTAGTTGACACCAACTTTGAAGCCAATCAATGGACAAATGAGCAAGTTGCTGACTGTATTCTGATGAACAATCAAGACTACACCCTGGAACAACTCTTTACTACTACTACAGCCTATGTCTGCTGAGTTGTTACATTCTTCTGAGGACCTGCTGAAGAATGGTGGCAAACCCTTCCTAAAAAACCCCTCACATGGGACACCCGACCTGTAGTAGTTGCTCAGAATGCAGCAAACAATGCCCCAGGATATGGAGCCCATCCTGCAGCCCCTGGACTCAAACAACTCATGATTGCTTAATACTGCAGTGAAACCATGATCGCTGAATCCCAAGTAAAACTCTGCAATCTCAAATTCGATATACATGGCAAAGAAGAATTCAAAACCTTCTGTACAAAACTTGAGTCACTCCTGAATACTGTTGGCCTAGGATATATTGCTAATGATGAAGTATGAAATAGTACAAGAGCAGACCATTTATTCGATATCCTGCCTGAATGGCTTACTAGAAAAATCCGAGAACAAGGCCACCTAGTTGGTTGTGATCACCAACAATAGTGCCTGGCAAGAATCAAGACTATGATCAAGTGAATCTTAACAGCTGGACCAATTCTGCCCTAAAGACAATTCAACAATAAGGAAAAGACTTAGATCAAGAAAGAAGAACCCAAGCATAAAGCATCCCAAGCTCCATCAATATCCACCTCTTGGACATCCAGAAATCATGAACTCACCCAGCTGAGTACCTTCAAGAAACTCACTGAAGGAGAAAGAAACAAGCTTCAAAGAAGCGGAGTATGCTTCTATTGCCAAAAGACAGGACACATGGCCAGTGCCTGCCCTAATCAAAAACCCCGAACAGCAACATGAGCAACTGTTACTACTCTGCACCACCTCAATAACCTGACTACCAGAACACTAGACTTTGTCAAGTTAAGACAAACTGCTAAGGCCCTAACCAAAGGAAGTCAAAAAGCAGCTGGATATGACCTGTATGCAGCCGAAGAAGCTACAGTCTCCAACTGAGAAGTCAAGCAAGTCTATATAGGAATTAGTATCCAAATCTCTGAAGGACATATTGGAAGAATATGCTGTCACAGTAGCCTAGTATTGAAAGGACTCTCAGTAGAAGGAGGAGTCATTGACAAGGATTATACAGATGAAATTATTGTCCTCATCTGAAACCATAGTTGGACACCCTTCAAGATTCCCATTGGATTCTGCATTGCCCAGATCCTATTTGAAAAAATTGAGTCAATGCTGATAGTCAAGGAAGTCCCTGAACTACTGCCCACTATCTGAGGATCCAAAGGATTTGGCTCATCAAATAAGGCCCCAGCCCAACATACCATGAACAAAGAAGAACAATTCTATAAGAAAATCGAAGACAGATATGTACTAAGTAGCCAAATGCCCCCATGGTATTGGAATGTACTCTTTCCGAATGATTGATGATTGCTTCTCTTGTGTCAATGAACTGGCCCAAAGAAGAACCAATAGAAGGAAAGCTCCTACAACTGAAATCACCACTATTGGATCAGACAAACTGCTTACACTTCAAGCTTTTGTCAACCGAGCACCTGTCAAGATTATGATAGACAGTGGTGCCTCAGGCAACTTCATCAATGAAGAAACAGCCAATAGATTCAAGGTCTTCACCTCTTCAGTACAACAAACTCAAACAGTCACCACAGCTGATGGAACCTCCCATGTCATTAGCAAGGAAGTCTGCAATCTACCATTCTAGATTGATGACTATTGAGTACATGTTACCCTCCAAATTGTACCACTTCCTGACAATGAGATTATTCTTAGAACCCTATGGTTAAAACAAGAGAACCTTATAATTGATTGGGTAAACCATTCTCTGACCATCAAGAAAGGACACCACAACTTCAAACTATAAGGTGAAAAGGACCCACTCAACTCTAGTGACCCTGGACCAAAGATCACTCATATAAATAAGCTACAACTCAAAAAATTAGCCAAGAAATGCCCTCTCTTTGCCATCTCCATCTGTCTATCCAAAGGAGAACCCAAGAACTCTGAAGAAGACTTTTCTAAAGTTGACAGCCATATCAGACCACTACTCCAGAAGGCCCAAGATATATTTCTGAACCAAACCACAGAACCACCTGTATCTGTCATTATTAATGATTAAGAAGAATACAAAGTTGAACAAATCCTCAACAAACACAGCCACAAAAACTACCCAAATGGTATAACAACACCAGAACAAATTAGAAGGCTCTGACGAGGACATCGAAAGCTAAGAAGGGGAGAGTTGTAAGTGCACAACCTCCAAGCCACCAAAATTACATGTCATCCTCAGAACTAATTTGGAAACTACATGCGAGACTACAAAACAAATTACTGAAGAGATCATCTGGTTATATGAAATATACCAGCAAGCACAAGAACCCACCGCCAAGACACAAGAATACTAGAAGAAGTACTACAACCATAAGACTGACTCTGAACTGCTATAACTAGTTTAGTGTATTGTACTATTACAAAAGGAAACTGAAAGTACCAAACTCAAATCAAGACAAGAAGAATCCTATCTCACTCATCAAAAGGTTCACAAACTGCACTTATCAACTCAGGACCAAGATACACTATGACTATATAAGGTCTCATTACTTAGCAGAAGCAAAATGCATTTGAATAACTCCATTTGCTCTATCTGTATCACCTCTGTTGGAGAGTGACAGATGCTTCATCTGAACTCAAGAAAGCCAATATTGTCGAAACCAATCTCAAGCCATCCATGTGACAGATATTACTACTAGAAATTGCCTTGGATTATAGAAAATATCATTTCCAAGAGGTTCAAACCCCCAGCTATGACATTGGGAGCCCTCGCCCTAGACGAGAATGGCTAGTCCTTGCAAATACATCAGAAGATCAAAAAAAAAAGAGAACTAAGACCTATTATCCTTGTACAACCACTACCACCAAGGATAGTCTTAATCTTACAAGAGATAGAAATGATGATATCTTGAAAACTGATGATGTCAGAAGTCAGAAAACTGCTCAGACTTTGCCAGTGATGATGTCATCAATAGTGATATCATCAAAGTCTAACCAGACAGTGCTTAAACCTATAAATAGCTTAGCAGTCATAGTATAGTTAGATTAGCCTTGTATGATGTGACTGTGAACTGACTCAGTAGTCAGACAATCTCTTGACATGTCAGATCACACTTATACTACATGACTGCATTCTGACTCAGTAAGGCACTTAGTGCTATATCCATATTTAGCATAGTCCAGATAGCCCCTCACTAGTATAAATACCCCCTCCCCCAGACCTCAGAATCTCAGACTTGAACAATCTGAATATGACTTCTGAATACTTCCCCACAATACCTCTTTACACAACTACTCCTAGTATAGCAATATCATGAATAGCGAATAAACCTATTTGGTGGCCCACAAACCACTCCTAAGTAAATCTGCTCCCCATTAGGTCCCACTCCTAACTCTATCACGAAATTTCCTAATTGGGTATTGTCTGCAGCGATACACCGATTCAACTAAGCTGGTCTTAGTTTCTTAAACTTTCTAAAATACAGAAAATCCTGAACATCCCAAACTAGTCCAAAAAAGGACTTTGGTTGAGACATTAACCTGATCTTGAAATCAATAAGCATAGAGGATGTACTTCATATGAAATTGATCTTGACCATAAGAAAATAGTCTTTCAGAATATCCAGAACTTCCAGAAAACCCTTTCAGAACTACATAACGGTTACCTTAAAAAGCAACCCTCTTACACATAGTTTATAAATAAAGAGATAATTTAAAATTTAATAATATTTTAAATTTAATTAATTAATTTAAACCATTTAATTTAAATTTCTATATTAAGAATATTATATTAAATAACTATAGAGGAAGAAGGCCCAGCAGAAGCCAGGAGAATGAACTCAGAGCTATGGTCAAAACAAATAGAAGATATATAGAAGAGCATATATAAGAGAGACAAATAAAAAATATAACTAAAAATATATCAGCTATTTATTGCTATATAAAAAGCATAGTCCTTATATATAAAATACAATATCTCAAAAGAGAGAATATACCACAACTCAGGGCAAACTGAATTAGGAACTATATGACTGTTGAAGAAAAGAGGGAGTCAATTCCAGTTATAGGATAAAAATCACAAATAATTACAAATAAAACAAATCCAAATTGAGATTAAAAAACATCCTTGCCCCCTCTGAGGTCTTGTGCTCACTCTGGGGTCTTGGTCTTTCACTCTGCTCTTCTCTACTGTCTTCAGTCTCTTGCTTCACTCAGGCTTGCTATAGCTCACTCTGTTTTGACCTTATCTCTTACTTATACTCATCTCTCTGGAGTCTGTGGATGTTTTTTAATCTCAATTTGGATTTGTTTTATTTATATTTATATGTGATTTTTATCCTACAATTGAGATTGACTCCCTCTTTATCTCTGCTTATCTCTGGTGGTCATATGGTTTCTAATTCAGTTTGCTCTGAGTTGTGGCACATTCTCTCTTTTGGGATATCATATTTTATATATAAGGACCATGCTTTTTGCATAGCAATAAACAGCTGATGCATTTTTGATTATGTTTTTTATTTGTCCCCCTTATATACACTCTTCCATATATCTTCTATTCATTTTGACCATAGCTCTAAGTTCATTTTCCTGGCTCCTGCTGGGCCTTCTTCCTCCACAACTACAGATAGCTAATCAAACTACTTAAACTTATTTTTGAATACTCTATTTATTATATCTATTATTAATAATATATTTATTTATATCTCACCTGAATCAAATATATTACAGATAATTTGTTTATTACAAAAATTCAATAAATGAATGCCATACAACAAACAGAAATGAATAAAAAACATAACAACTGAGCCCCTCCTAATTTTTGACCAGCTGAAATTATGCAACACAACTCTCTCAATTATCGCCCGCCAGCCCGCCTCTCGTCCCCTCATACACCTCCATCTCGCGCTGCATTTTTTCCCGCAGCGCCTCCTGCATCCTGCTCGCGGGCCGCGCGGCAGGGACGGAGGACGGCCCAGCCTCGTCAACATTGTCAGGCAGGGGCGCTGCGGGGCGGGACGCCTGGAGGGTTGATGCGGATATGAGAGGCAGACGGGAAGGCACACGCAACAAGCGTGAATGGTGTGGAGCGCCATCGCAGTTTGTCTGTAATGCATGACCCGCGGCGATTGGTGGGGATAGGTCTAAATTGCGATGGCCACGATTCCTAATGGCTTGTGGTCGATAGTGTGCGGGAGGTTCCTATGACGGATTTATAACATGAATCTGTGAACAACTATGTTACTATTCACAAGGATACCTTACTATTTACAAGGATATCTTACATAGCCATTGATGCGATTGACCCCTGAAACGATGCAAACCAGACATGATACAATATACAAGTTAACAGCTTCAATTGTATTCTCACCATGTCATCATATTGAGCCCTTCGATCATACGTGGCCATATCAAAGGGCGATCTCGCGAAGGCCACAAGCTCGTGCAGGAAGTGCTCCGTGCGGGCGTGCAGGAAGGGACAGAGCCGATCGACGGCTTCCTGAGATTGCGGGTCGTATCTGATTGAGGTGAAGAGGTATCAAACTAGGTCCGTAATTTTGTATGTCCTATTAGGGCGTAGTAGAATCCGCCTTTTCGCCCACATACGTTTTCAACAATGCCATCACATATTCGCGCACCAGTTCGACATTATCATCATCTAGTATGGCCTGGAGCTCGCGCCGGAGCCAGGGGATGAGGCGGGAAAGCCGCTGCGAGTTGGATCGGAAGACTTCGGGAGCTAACAAAAGAATACGGGTAATAGATAGGAATCGAAATTCAGCCCATCATCCACTATTCCACTACATCCAATTCCCTCACTGTCACCACAGATTCATACTTACAAATTTCAATGAACCGGGAATACCGATTTGACCCAACCCGCTTTACTAACAATCCGTTGGTGTATACGTGGCGCCGGCGCGCAAGAGCCTCCTCAGCTGACGCGCTCACGGGGTCGGGTCTGCGATCATGGCGGCGCTGTCGGCGTTGGTGGTGGCGCTCAAACGAACGGGTAGGGCCTAGCGGTGGGGTTTCGCCGGCGTCGAAGGAACACTGTGGGAGGAAAGTGTGTTGAAGCGTTGGCTTTGAAACGAGGGAGGAAACAATCGGCGGAGAAATTCGAAGCATACACTCTTGTACTCATCGTCGGACTTAATGTCGTAGATCAGAGAGGAGAACTGGGTTTTGCATAGCGGGCATGAACGACTTGGAGAGAACCGGATCCATTCGAGGATGCATTTATGGTCAAAAGAGTCTGGAGTGGCAGTGCAAGATCAGCACAATGTTTTAAGCATCGAATATAAATCGACTGACGAGAAATACGTACGAAAACAAGGCAGAGTTGCCTTGTCGTGCAAAGGGTCCAGACATATCGAACACAAATCCATGCGAGAAGGAGCGAACGGGACTCACCACTGAGTTGCACAATTATAAAATCGAATTACGTCACCAGTCCAGTCCACGGACGGAGTTATATCTTATATAAATTGAATTTAGTACATAAATACTATTTTTGAGAAGAAAAGTAGCACAGATTACAAGACAGAGGTTCTATGTTATTATTATTATTATTATTTTATTTATTATTATTTATTGTAGTAATTTTCCTACTATGAGTATTTATTCACGTGGTTTCTGACTAATAATGGCTAAATGATCTCTATTGGCTATTGATGGCCAATGCGCACATAGTCTTTCCTTGTGATCCTTTTCTTCGCTTTTGAAATAATGTATAAATATATAAATATCTATCATTTATATCTTAATAAACTGCATTAAAAAACCAAATCATTAAGTTAACCCTTACAAAAAGATTAGGTTGTGAAAACTCAATACATAGAACCACGTCTCAGAAGAACTTTGCTTGGATTTTTTTTTTTTTTT
>RBNI01006603.1:0-11153 GCA_003990745.1 Jimgerdemannia flammicorona | reverse complement strand
AAAAAAAAAAAAATAGATCTGTTCTCAGGCTTCCACCAGATTGGTCTCACTCAAGATGCCAGTGAGAAATCAGCCATCATCACACCTGATGCCACCTATATCTACCTGTGAATGCTATTTGGAATGTGTAATACCCTAGCAAGTTTCCAGTAAATGATGAACAGAGTCTTCAGCAATGAGATTGGAAAATGGCTCTTTGTCTGTATTGATGATGTGATCATCTTCAGTAATACTGCACGGGATCATATCAATCATATACAGCTAGCCCTCAAGAAGCTCAAGGAGCATGGTCTTTACATCAAGCCCAAGAAATGCAAGTTTGCAGCTCAGAAAATCACCTACCTAGGACACCTTATCAACCAGACTGGAATCCACACAGACCCCATAAAGATTGAGGCTGTTGCAGCCTACCCAAGACCCAGAACAACCACAGAAGTCCATGCCTTCCTTGGACTAGCCAGCTACTACAGAAGATTCATCAAAGGATATTCCAATATTGCAGCACCTATCTACAAGCTACTAAAGAAGGAGACCAAATTTGAATAGACCAAGGAATACCAAGAAACCTTCAATAAACTCAAGACCAGATTGATCCAAGTACCTATTCTCAGAAGACCAGATTGGAACCTAGAATTCATCCTGCAGACAGATGGAAGTTCTATAGGACTTTGAGTAGTCCTAGCTCAGAAGAAAGATGGACATGAATATGTCATCTCCTATGTAAGCTGAGGTACCTACGGAGCAGAACAGAACTATGAGTCATGCAAACTTAAATACTTAGCAGTAGTCTGGGCAGTAGACAAATTCTACTACTACCTAGCCAGGAAATACTTCACTATTCAAACAGACCATTCCACTCTTGCCTGACTATTCCACACTCTGAACCCCAAAGGAATATATATCAGATGGATCTACAGGCTGCAAGAGTATAACTGTACTGTCAAGCACTGCTCAGGAAGAACCAATACCAATGCTGATGCACTCTCAAGGACACCCCAAAACACCCCCATCAAGACTATTCAACATGAATAAGGAGCTATACTATGGATTAATTAGCTATCTTGGGCAGCAGAAGATCCCCAACCATCTCAAACCCTGGACAATCACTATCATCAACTGGACTTGGAAACAGTTTGAATTAGACAACACTATTATCAGAAAAGGAGGAAAGCTAGTAATATCCAAATACAAGAAGTATCAAGTAATGAAGGAAGTACATGAGCAAGGATACCTAGGAGGAACCAATACATACAATAAAGTTAGAAGAACTATGTGGTGGCCCAAGATGGAAGAAGACCTGTGCCAATTTGTCAAAGAGTGTGACAAGTGCCAAAAACAGAAACAAGATCAGCAAGACCAGGCACCTGGGTCATCAAGAATTGAGCCTATCCCCTTCTACTACATTGTAATGAATATCATTAGGGGAGGGGGGTCACTGGGAGGACTTGAGATCTCGGCTTGTGGGTGGGGTGGGGAACAGTTGGCTCACTGTAGGGTAGATACTGGCAGTATGGGTGGGAATGGCGGGTCATTGGCTTTATGTATTTGAGGAGAGATAACGGTTGGGGCTGTAGAGGAAGGTGTTAAGGTGGGAGGAAATGTTGGGGGATCTGCTGACCGGATGGTGGGTGGGTTGGGGTCCTCAGGGGGGCAGATGTCGCAGTCTGGTGGTTAAGATCTGTGAGCAGAGTGGTGGGAGGGTGGAGATGGTGCTAGACAAAGTGGTCTTTCATCGGGAAGAGGTAGGGGGGGGGGGCCCCCCTAGGGGGATCGGATAGGGGGTGGGATCACTGTATTTATATGGGATAGATGGGTATTAATAAAGGAATGGAGTCCAAGTGACTATAAAAAAAAAATGTAATGAATATCATTGGGCCACTACCAGTAATACTTTCAGGAAACCACTATATTATAGTTATTGTAGATCTCTTCACCAAATAGATAGAAGCAAGAGCATTACAAGAAGCCAATGTCCTCTCTATAGCTGACTTCCTGCACTGAGAAATCATCTGCTGCTACAAGACACTGAAGCAAATCACAACAGACCATGGTACAGAATTTGTCAATGGATTACATGAGATAATGTATCAGAAATACAAGATCCAGCATATCAAGACCACCACATACCACCCTCAAGGAAATGGACAGACAGAGAGAATCAACAAGACCCTCAAGAACATCCTAGCGAAGATCTCAGAGACATATGAGAATTGGGATAACTATCTCTCAATTGCTCTCTCTATCCTATGAGATATATGGTCACAGAGCACACACTTTACCCCAAGGGAACTGCTCTTCAGAGAAGAAGATTCTGATGGAACCTCAGTTACAAATCTAGACCTAACTTAGAGATGGGTTGATGCAGAAATCCAGAGACTACACCAAATCAGGAAGAAGGCTGAAGATTACATCATCAAGTCACAAGCACTGACAAGAAAGAACACAGAAAAGAATCACAAGACTCTAGAACCCATCCGAATTAGAGAAAAGGTCCTATTGTATCAAAATATAGTAAAAGCCTCATGGTTACAAAAACTGGAGCCCAAATGGGAAGGACCCTTCTATATGCAAGATATCAAGGGAACTACCTTCAGGCTTAGAAAAATCTCAGAGACCATACTGCCTACCATGGTAGATAGGAACAGACTCAAGAAGTACCATGAATCTATATAAGAGAAGCAAAACATGATGACTGCCTACAAGGTTCTAGTCCACAAATCATAACAGCATGTCCCGTGATCAGCAGGCTATCTGTCTGGACCATTCTCTAAGGGATACAGCACTGGCAACTACTCATTCATGAGACTTTCGAAGTCAGAGGAGTTTGAACCATCAACTGATTGGTTAAGATCAGAATCAGGCCCTTACTCTATATGAAGGGAGTGACACTTTACCATCACGCCAAAATACAAAGGGAAGATGCCAGCCTATAAACACCACTTTTTGACCCCTTGCCAGAGGTTGTGGGATTAGCAAATTTTTCAGAACTAGACCAATGAATAAGGATGCTCAAGAAGATCCTTATTCAGAAGAAAGATGTAACAGTGACCTCAGAATGATGACATCAGCACAGAAGACAGTCTTTCCTTGCAAGCCACCAGATCAGAGCACAAGAAAATCATATGGCATATAAGATGAGCAATGATGACCAACTGTGAGTCATTGTGACCACAGTATGGTATCTTGAGGAATATAAAAGAAGGATCAAGGAACTGCAGTAGCAGCAATCAATAAGACCCACCAATATCAAAATAGCTCAAAGACTTACCATAAACAAAATGCCTACTGCCTACCAAACCTCAAGGTCAAGGAACCATCAAGGCACCTCAGTTGAAGAAAGGATGTTCCAAGACATCAGAAGAGCTATGAGGACTCACTCAAGAAGGATTTCTAGTGTCAACCTAGGTACTGGTGACCCTTATCACTATATTCTCTACCACTATGAAATGGAAACAAGGATCACCATTGCTACCAAATGCCTCCAAATGTAGCAGGAGTACAAAATAGGAAACCTCCTCTACCGGGAGTTCCCACAGGCCAGCACTCAAGAGCTACAAGATGTCACTCTTATAGATATATGCGAAACAAGGACAGCTAAGAAGATCCATCAGATCTTCAGGCATGCACCATGGTCGATCCCCAACTTGAAGTATGTTAGAGTCTCAGATTTCAGAGACCTGTTATCCTGCCATATTAATGCACTAGAAGCCAGAGTGGCTACAGAAGCCCAGTCTACTATCACCCTCAATAGTGATGAAGTAGAAGACTTCTGGCACCCCATCCTCCAGGACAACCCAGACCAATTCCTGCAAGAGTTGATCTCAGTATTCCAAGGCCCAAGCATCCAGGTTAGATCTCCTCAAGACCCATATTTGTTCTCTATTTTGTGGAAGAGAACCTCATAGATGGAGAGCTCCAGATATCCTTGTTCCTGCTCCTGCTGAACATGATGATGTCATCGGTGATGATATTATCCTATATGACTTTGACATATGCAAGATGCATGATATGCACAAGATACCCAAAGTACATGAAACATGTGACCTACACAACCTTGATGAAATATTTATGGACCTCATCTCCTTTGAAGACATTCTGACCTCTAATGATAAGGATGAAGCCCCCATGATCCTGAACATTCTGCTCTAAGTCCCTTGGTTACACTGAATAATACCAGCATCAGCATTCTGAGGTAACACTAAATAATGCCAATACCAGTATTTTGATGTGACACTGAATAATGCTAGCACCAGTATTTTGATGTAATACTAAATTATACCAGCATCCTGAACCTATACAACCATCAGTACCAACTCTGGAACTTAGTAGTTTTTCTTGTTCTGGCATTTTATTTTAGTTATTGGAATTTATATTTAGCTTTTTATCTTAGCAACTATTGAATTATATTTTGTATAAATACCTCTCTTATTTCCTCTGAAATAAAGTCAGTTCTTCTCAGTGCAATATACATACTTTCTTGCAAGCAATCTAAGAGATAACAAGACAGTTTAAAGATAAGAAGTTTGAGGACTATAAGATCTTGGGAAGGCACTCCAATAAAAACTTACTTATAACAAACTTGAGTTAGTCTAAGAGATATATCTTAAAGAAAATCTGGCATATTTGAAGAACTCAGCGACCACTACATGACATCAGGTAAGATTAGAAATGGTCTCAGCCAGATCTTGGGTGGCTGGGACTGCTGATTTCGCAGTAGTACTCAGGGTCCTTAGGTGTTGACCATAGTTCAGGAAGAATGGAGTCTTCTTCATAGAAGTTGGCTAGCTGTTGTTGTAGGCAAACTCAGCATAGGCTAGGTACTTGTCCCAATCATTCTGCTTGTAACAGCAGAAGATGCTAAGCATCTATTTGAGAGTCCTATTGGTTTGCTTGGTTTGACTGTCAGTCTGAGGGTGGTAGACAGTAGGGAACTTTAGCTTGATTCCATGAAGAGAGAAGAATGCCTTCCAGAAGTTGTTTGTGAACTTGGCATCTTAGTCAGATATAATAGAACTAGGTATATCATATAGTCTGAATACTTGATTGAGGAAAATTTCAGCAATCTCTAATGCTATAGCAGTGGTCTTGGTGGGTGCAAAATGGGCTTGTTTACTTAGGTGGTCTATGAATACCATGATGGCATCCCATCCTGCCTTAGTCTTGGAGAGTTGAACAATGAAGTCTATTGCAATCTGATCCCAGTTGTGACTCAGGATTAGTAGCAGTTACAGAAGTCCTACTGGTAGCTTGTTACCACTTTTGAACCTTTAGTATATCTTGTATAAGGCCACAAAGTCTTTGATGTCCTTGGTCATTCTTGGCTAGTAGAACTCTCTTGAGAGAAGGTTGTAGGTCTTTTTGAAACCAAAGTGTCCTGCTGCAGAAGTATCATGGAGTTTCTGCATAATCTTGAGTCACAGAGTATCATTGTTGGGTACAACCACTCTATCATAGTCTCTGTAGATAAGTCCATCATGGTAAGTGAATCTCTTGGACATTTGCTTCATGAGTTCTAGGACCTCGACTCCTGGGTCTTGGCAGAATTGAAGGAATTTCATCAGGGGGCTGTCCTGTAGATAGCCATCCTTAATCATCTGGGTAAGGTCTCTAATTATCTTGACCATAAAGACAAGTTCATCTTCCATATACCTGGAGAAACCATTAGCCACATGGTTGATTTTGCTTGAGATGTACTTGATTTCCATATCAAAGTTGGTAATGATTTCTATCCAGCAGGCTTGTCTGTGGGTCAGCATGAGCTGTGTGTGAATGTACTGCAGGGTATGATGATTAATATAGGCCACAAATAGTTGTCCTAGGAGGAAATGGTGCCATTCCTGGAGTGCAGTAATAATGGCCAGGAGTTCCTTCTTATGGGTAGTATATCAGGTCTCAGCTGGCTTGAGCTTTTGGGAAAAGTAGGCCACTGAGCAGTCTTCTTGACTGAGTACTGCCCCAATGGCAATATCAGAGGCATTTGTGGTCAGAGTGAATAATCTAGTAAGGTCAGATATAATTAGTACTGGGGCCTTAGTAAGGAGTCTCTTGAGATGGTCTATAGCCCAGGTATATTCAGGAGTCTATTCAGTTTTGATGTTTACTCCTTTATGGACTAGGCTGGTCAGTAGGGCTGCAATGGCAGAGTATCCTTAGATAAACCTTCAGTAGTAACTGGCAATACCCAGAAAGTACTGGAGTAGCTTGAGGATAGTAGGGATAGAAATATCCTTAAGGGCTGATATCTTTTGAGGGTCTATATTGATACCTTCAGCAGAGATGATGTGTCCTAGATACTCAATCTGGTCTTGATAGAACTTGCACTTGCTCATCTTGGCATAGAGCTGGTGTTATCGCAGAAGAGTCAGTACTTGTCTGAGGTAAGTGTAGTATAGCTCTACTGTTTTGCTGTAGATTAGTATATCATCAATATATATAAGAACACAGATGTTGAGAAGTGGTCCAAAGATGTCATTCATCAGATACTGGAATGTTACTAGTGCATTGGTCAAACCAAAAGGCATGACTCAGAACTAGTAGTATCCAAACCATATTTGGAAAGCTGTCTTCTCAAAGTCCTTCTCATCAATGAGAATCTGGTGATAGCCATTTCGCAAGTCTAGTAGAGAAAAGGTCTTGGCCTTGAAGATTTGGTATAGCAACTTGTTAATTCTAGATAAGGTATACTAGTTCTTAATGGTAATCTTATTGAGGACTCTATAGTCAATACATATTCACAGAGAGCCATCCTTCTTCTTGACAAAGAGAATGGGGGCTCCAAATGGAGAGCAGCTAGGTTTAATGTATCCTTAGGCCAGTAGTTTGGTCAACTCATCCTTAAGGGTCTTGAGTTTGGGTTGGGCTAGTTGATAGATACTCTTGTATGTGGGTTCAGATCCTGGGATAAGATCAATTCTATATTGGATTTGGCACTTGGGTGGAAGTCCTTGAGGATCTTGGAATACATCTTGAAATTCCTCAAACAGTTCTTGAGCTTCTGTTGGGATTGGGCTACTTGTAGCTTCAGTGACTTCTTATATAGTATAGATGAAGTAAGTGTTTCCCTTTTTTCGAGAGAGTCTCTTTATTTGAATGGCAGAGATGATTTTGATTCTTTAGTGGTTGGTATCTTTCTGGAGTGTCAGAGTGATCTTTCTGTCTTCATAGGTCAGATTAACCTCATTGGTTCTCCAGTTGAGTTGTGCTGGGTCAACCAGGCTTTTCCTAGGATAATGTCTTATCCTGAAAGATCTATAATGTTGAAGTCCAACTTCTCTCGATATTTACCAATCTTTAGCAAGAGGTCCTCACAGATCTTAGTCAGTGGTGCAGTCTTATCATCACCAAAAGTAACACTTCTTTTCTCAGTAGCTGGTCTGCTTCGGGCTCCAATCCTCTTAACAGTCTTAGTACTTATGTAGTTTCCAGTAGTACTGCTATCAAGCAAGACATTGACATTCTGTCTGTAGACTTGGTCTGTGAACTTGATGCAACTATCCTTCTTCTTAATAATATTGAGCTCTTCATCCTCATTGTTGTCCCAATTGCTGTCAGTCTCCTCAAAGTCAGTTTCTCCCCATCCTTTATAAAGAGGATGGTCCTGTTTGGGTTCCTCAGTCTGTTGGGCTTAGCACTTCTCAGATTGAATTTTGAAAACTTTGGAGAGGCATGCATGGTATTTACTAACATATTCCATGCAGTATATTTAAATAGAATAAGGGTATCATCTACATGGTGCATAACTATCTATAATTCTCTTGTACCAATTTTCATCATCTTCCTTCATAGTAGTGACCTTTTGACTGAGAGGTTTGTTAGTTGATCCAAATCCTTTCTTACCATAGTCTATCTGTGAGAGCTCAGGGACTTCTTTGATGGCGAGATCTTGATGGATTTCTTTAATGATTGCTTGGGCAATCCTTTGGCCTACTTTGACTTCAAATGATATGTCTCCAAAATTTTGCAAGATGACATAGATTTCACCAGTAAATTCTTGGTCAACTATTCCTCCTCTTAGCCCAATATTGAACTCTTTGGCTAGACTGCTTCGCTCAGCAAGGCAGATATATGTACCTTTGGGAGCTTGCATTGTAAATTCCTGTTTGCACTATAGCATTGGTACTTGGTGGAATAGTGAGGTCTTGGCTACTGTAGAGGTTATATCCAGCATCAGTTGGGTGGGCCTTAGTGGAGATGGTAGCCTTGTACTATATCTTCTATACTTTGATGACATTCTCAAGGTTCTTCTTTCCTAGACTTTCTCTAATAACAGTAATGTTCTGGTTACTGGGTTTGTATGATCTGTTTCTCTTCTCAGGGTATTTAAATGAGATGTGTCCTGCCTTATTGTAGATAAAGTATAATTCCTTTTTATGGAGATGCTTTTTTTCATCCTCAGTGGGAGGTCTGGGTTCTCTGGGGTTTTGCTGGTTCCTTTGATTATTTCTTTGATCATATCTTTAGTCATTCCTTTGATTATTTCTCCTGATAGGATTTCTTTTATCTTGGTTATCTTTCTTGTATTCTTAATTTCATGGAGCTTGTGCAGCAAGAATTTCATAGGCTCTTCTTTGTACTTGGGCAAAGCACCATGAGTAGTGGGGGCATCCTTGGAGAAGACCTTGTTCCTTGATCTTCTGGGTGAGCCAGTCTGGTAGGGCTGCAAAGAGATGGTTGGCTCTGATACCATTGATGGCCAGATTGTTCTCCTGGTAGATAAGTTTAATGGTTTTGAGGTAGGTATTCATTCTAGTGGCAAAGATTTCTAGATCTTCTTTGCCATTCTTATAGAACTTCATCTGGGATAGTTTGTTCTAAATTTCTTATATATAGGCTATATTTCGGAATTTGGTCAGTAGAAGGGCCTTGAGTCCTGAGCCTGCTTCATAGTTATCCCAACCTAGTCTGTTATGAGCTTGTATCTGACCTGCAACTTGAGGGTGGTCTTCCCAGGTTACTGGATATTGTTCCAAGGTTTGCCAGAATTCGGCTGCTATTTCAGTAAAGAATATGGCTACTGTTTCTACTTGTGCTACTGATGTGGCAAACAACTGTTGGAGGGTGTTGTTCTGATTGTTGGTAAGTATTCCTGTAGGTACTCGGTTGTCATTCCATTGGTTTTCTCAGTAGTCTGTATCAACTGCATTGATGAAGTTTTCAATATTACTGTTTTTTCTACTAAATGTTGGAATTCGCAAGGTCTTGGTTGATTTGTTCTGTTCAGAAATCTGTCCTACTATCTCTGCTAGTGCAGCTATCTGGGTAGTCAGTACTACAATATTGGTATCTACTATTATATTGACTATTAGTAGTGGACCTATTGAGGTAGATTCTCCTGAAGATTGATCTGCTTGGTGGGGTTGTGGTACTGTATGACTTGGGGTTACTTGATTCTCAGATATCAGATCAAAGAGTTCTGTGAGAGAGGGTAAACTAAATCTCTGTATAGGTGGCTGGGTTGGTTCTGGAGTCTGATCTTCTTGACCTGTGGTTTCTTGGTAAATTCCTAGGCCTGCTATTCCTTATTGGCTATTGTCAGACTGGTAACCTGTAGAGTCTTCATCTGACTCTCTTTTCTGATGAGATAGTGCATCCTTGTACTGACTAGGTCCTTCAAAAATGATACTAGTTTCTGGCTAGGTATATAGGTCTGCTCCTTGTTCAGCAATAGGGAATAGTTGGTCTGCTTGCTCGTTCTCATACCTGGTTATGGCAGAGGTATAGTATACAACTAGTCTGTAGTAGAGGGAGGTCTTGGTAGGGGTATAATAGTATCTATCAGAGGTAATCTACTTAGTAGCTACTTCTCTTATAGTAGGGGGTGAGATATAATCTAGAAAATCCTGGGTAGCTGCAGCAGTAGATTCTGGGGTCCTAGTGGTTCCAATGTGTCTATGGAGAAGTTCATAGAACCTATGGTAGCTGACTATATTCCTAAGTCCTAGATAGTAAGTCTTAAAGACCTGGTATAGATCTTTATAAGCCTGGTCAATTACAAGCTGGTGGGTCCTTGGATCTGTAGTTTCCTGATACCACCTGGTCCTAATGGCAAGGGCTTCTTTGGCTCTGGTTTGGGGATCCACAGTTGGTTCTGGGGGTTACTCCTATCCAAGATTGGTCTTATTTCAACTTCAGGAGTATATTCTTAGTACCTTCTTGACTTGGTAATCTACTGCTACCAAGTTGTAATAACTCTCACTTCTACCCCTCTCTTATCCTTTGGATAATTAGGGAAGTAAGACTATTACTTAGGGACTTAGTATACAATGTGTACCAAGAAGCCTTCAGTTTGAGGAAGTGCTCACTTATAAGTAGTTGTAGTGGCAATATCTTCTGTTTTAAAGATCTTTCTCTAGTTTACCCTATCTTTCAAGGGTCTTGTTCTTTGCTATGCACAGACTGAATTTGCCTTGGAATTCAGGTTCAATGGGTTTACTTAAATCTTTGGGGATTTATATACTGGTCTCAGTTCTGGCAGAAGTTAGCTAGGTTTCTGGAGTTTAGTCAGAAATACTAAAGTCACTTAGGTATCATTACTAAGACTCAAGAGAATGTGTGTGTGTGGGGGGGACTTGATTCTTATATTAAGGACTGAACTAAAACTGCTTTATTTCAGATGGAAAACTGGGGGGTATTTATACAAGTTGGTTTGTGATTTCTGACTAAGTATGAGTGACTAATTTGGTAACTATAATGAAGTTTGTGATCGCGACCTTTGTCAGGTGGTTTTTGGCAAAAACAACTTTGTGATCAGGACCTCAATTACTAGGCAATGATCAGCTGCTGTGGTAACAGTTGCTGCGGCGCCGATTGTCAGGGATAAACTGGATATCGTTTTTCGCGGTTTCCCGCATCGTTCGTTCGTTCGTCATTCGTTATTCATGTCGCGCTCGATCGTATGATGACGTCATCGCCGGGTCACGTGATCGCTCGTCGCGTCGCTCGTTCTATTACAATTGGCAGGCTGGTGAGTGAGGAGCAGAGGGGTTTTGTGAAGGGACAGCAGATCAAGGACAGTACTGCTTGGGTGCAAAATGTCTAGGAGGGCTGTAGAAGCCAGTAGGGTCTTCCTAGATCAGAAAAAGGCATATGACAGAGTGCAGTGGTATTTTCTGAAGGCTATATTATATAAGGCTGAGTTTGGTGCAGAAGAGGTT
>RBNI01006602.1:0-11154 GCA_003990745.1 Jimgerdemannia flammicorona | reverse complement strand
AAAAAAAAAAAAAAAAAAGAAGTATATACTGGACAGGGGGACCCAAGTGCATTTGACTAGCAATATATGGAGAGAGGCCCTGGCTTGGGGGGAAGCATGAGAGAGCTACTGGCAGGAGGATGTGGAAGGAGAGAAAGCAGTATTGGAGGGTAGAGGAGTAGGAGGGCAAGCTTTACAGATAAGATAAATGGGAGATAACTGGCAACTGGACTGAAGGGTTGGCTGAGGAGAGACAAGAAGAAGACAAAGAATGCAGAGCAGCAGCTACAGGGGAGAGTCCCTCTGGGGGGCCAGAGTAGTTGGGTTGGTGGTATAGTAGCTGAGAAGATAACTGCTGATAGGGGTATGATAGACAATCTGGAAAAAAAATCTAGATTAGACTACTAATGGTAGACTGGACTATGGGAAGAACACAAGACCTAGTGACCTGACTGATGATATAATAGACCTGGTGGTGGCCCCATTACTCAAGAAGTCGATCTTGGAGTTTGTGGTCACCTTATACTTCCAGTACTTAACAATGATGGTGAAAATAGTCCTGGGGCTGATCACAAAGTAGATGGATGGTACAGTATCTGTTAAGTTCCTGAGGGGTCTGGAAGGGGTGGAGGTGGGCTTTGAGGAGGCTTGGCCATTGAAGGATATGCTGAAGGCTGCATTGACAGTGAGAGAGGTGTGTGTCCCAATAGCATACTACTTGAGGTGGGATCTCAGAGTGGTGCAGCTCCTGGTGAAAGAGGTTCCTATGGTGACTGCTGTGAAGATAAGGAGGAGAGTTGAGAAAGTCATGGCTGAGTATGGGGAGGTAGTTGATGTAGAGTTCAGGGTTTGGAAAGGGATCTCCTTCTGAACAGAGAATGTTGACATCTGGATTTGGTTGGCAGAGAGAGAGGCTACTGGGAAGGCTCATGATTGGCCTTTAGTGATAGTGTGAGAAGTCTTTATGTACAAGGTAACAAGGGTGAAGGGGAGTGAGAAGGAGAAAGAGGACCTGTTGGAGGTGCTAGAGGAGCTGAGTAGTACAGTTGAGTAGAGGGCAAAGGCTTGGAAGGTATATGTGGAGTTAACACACTTGGAGGTTGTTGATGAGAAGTGTATCCACATTGATAAGGGGATGTGAGAGAGGTTCCAAGGATGCAAGTGACAGAGAGAGTTGCTGGCAAAACTAGAGGGAGAGGCAAAGAGGGCTGCTGATAGTAGTGAGGATACTAGAGGAGCCAAGGTGAGTATCTGGGCCAGTGGAAGTAGAGAGATTGTAGAGGTGGGTCCAGAGGAGACCAAGAAGGCACTGAGCAAGAACCCATATGAGAATGGTACATTTGAAATTTGGGAGGATACTCCTCCTCCTCTTATCAGGTGGGGACCAGCTGTGAGAGACCAGGTAGTAGAGGATGTGCCAATGCATAGTGCCCAGTGAGTGTACTTTGGAGTTCCTGAGGTGGCAAAGGGGAGACAGGTGGTAGCAGCTGGCAAGAAGAAACTGGTGGATGTCTCAGAGAAAGAGTAGGATGAGACTGCAAGCACAGAGGCAGATACATCAATGCTTGGTGAAGGAAGACCAGCAACTTCAGGGAGGAAGGAGGTGGGAAACCTACTATAGATGTGCCAGATAATGAATAACTTTGTGGCTGAGGAGTTGGGAGAAGTGGACCTGAGAGTAATGAGTGATGAGCATTGGGCATGGATTCTGCATAGTGATGGAGTAGTGGAGATACTGAAGGCAGAGGTACTTGTAGTTTTCCTGAAGGTAGAAGGGTATGAGGTTGATAAGGAGAGAGAGGCTGAGCTGGTAGTGGTGGCTGATGAGCAGGCCACCTTCTGTTAGATAGAGCATCATAGATTGCAGCTTTAGCAGGAGGCCTGCCTGGAGTATCATGAGGATTTTGAAAAAAAGGAGGATGAGAAACTAATTGAACTTCTGGGGGGATTGGAGGCAAGAAGAGTTGAAGAGGAGGAGGTGACTATAGAATACGACTTGGACTTGGCACAGGAAAGAATGGATGTGAAGTTATAGAGGATGAGTAGAACTTTTATTAATATTTCTTATAAATAATACAATAAACATTTTCTCTTTGAATATAAATAGATTGCAGAGTTTGGTTAGATATTGGAATATTTATACTTAGCTGAAGAGCCTGGAGGCTGATCTATTTCTTTTGCAGGATGTTAGATATAAAGACAACTTGGACAGATTGTAATAGACAATGGAATGGAGAGGTGTAGTAGTTTGGAAGGGTTATATTGGAATCTTGGTCTGGGGAGGCAGAGGGGAGATATAAGATATAAGAAGCTGGAGAGACAGGCTGGTCTGGGGAAAGTGAATTTTACCAGGTTGGGAGCCAGTTATAGTAGAGTCCTGCTACTGTCCTGCTGTAATAGTGAGAGAGTGGATTGGGTGAAGGGACTTTAAAAGAGTGAGGCCCTTACAGAGGCAGGAGTGGACATTCTTAGAGGGGACTTTATTATGGTCTGGGATATGCAGGTGGATAGGACTGATAGAGGGCAGGGAGCTGAGGGTAGGAGCAGAGGTCTGGGGTCATGGGAGGAAGTGGAGAGACAGAGCTCCCTGGTAGATGCTGGTAGGGGACTCTGGGGAGATAGGAGAGTCTACATACAGTGGCAAATAGTCTGGGGACAAGGA
Organism: Jimgerdemannia flammicorona; assembly: GCA_003990745.1. Taxonomy (NCBI): domain Eukaryota; kingdom Fungi; phylum Mucoromycota; class Endogonomycetes; order Endogonales; family Endogonaceae; genus Jimgerdemannia; species Jimgerdemannia flammicorona. The sequence continues at coordinate 8,513 of RBNI01006602.1, read as the reverse complement.
TTGACTGGATGTTAACAGCAGATTACTGGGGTTTGGATGTTTGAAAATCAATAAAGGCTGAGTGGTATCTATGGTCTGATTACTGGAGGCTGTTGGGGCAGGGTCACTTCAGGGAGAGTGGGGATGGGCTTAGACATTAGTACCTTAACTCCTCTTTGTTGGCTGAGAAGGTATTGTAAGACAAGTAGGCAGAGGACATTCAGCAGTGAAAGGAGAATTGGATATGGAAGGGGGCCCCAGTGGGTGTCTGATGGGTGAGGTTGAAGAAGGCTGCTAAGGTCAATTAAAGTACAGCTAGTAAGGAGGCTGGAAGGCAGAGGAGGAGGAGGGTGACCTGGGCTTTGGCTAGATTGGCTGGGCTTTTGGAAGATTGGGCAGGGCTCTTGGCCTTAGAGGGGATAGAGGACTAGAGGGTGAGGTAGGTAAAGCTAGAGTTTGCAGAGCTATAATAAGTATTGAGAGAGGAGGAGGAGACAACAACTCTTTCACCAGTAATATTCAGGTGACACAAGACTCAGACAATACTTTTTGCAATGTTTTTGGTGAAAGGAGACTATCAACATAGACAGTAATGATCATCTGGTGAGTATACCAGCCAGGGGGGTAGCAGTGCCTTTGGCTGGCAGCACATAGGGAGGAGGGGAGATGGTTTGGAGATGCCAGGGCTCTCTATGGCTGGCCATAGCACTGGTGGTAGAGGGAGGGGCAGATTGAGACAATGAGGAGGGGAGAGGACAACCTTTACTGACAAGGTCAAGATGGGGAGAATGGCATCTGGACTGGATAGTTAGTTGAGACTGGGGAAGGCATCAACAGCTTCAGTTGGAGACCAGAGAGGGGCCCCCATAGGAGAGTTAGGCAGTAGAGAGAGGGGGGGAGTAGGGGCTGGAGATGTGACTGCTGATAGAGTTATGACTGGGGATCTGGAAAAAAATCCAGATGTGATAGCAGTTGGTGGATCAGAACAGGGGGAGGGCATGAGGCCCAGAGATCTGGTAGATGGTGTGACAGGCATAGTGTCAGCACTATTACTCAAAAAGTCAAGATCAGAATTCATCATCACTGTAACATTTTAGCATAGTTTATTTCTTTTCTTTGTCTTTCTCAATATTCTATGATCTTCCAGTACTTTCTGAATGCTTAGAAATCCTTTCTTAGTGCCAAGTATCCTCTAGTACTTATTTAGCTAGTATATCCTGGAAACTTGTAGAACTTTATTTGTCATCATTTGTCATCTTTGCTGAGAACTTTCCTCTTAGCATTTTCCTTTGATTTCTCAGATCCTTCCAGATCCTTCTTTCAGATCTTGTATAAATATCCCCTTTGTTCTCATAAATAAAGTCTCAGAATATTTTCTCCCAGAAATCCTTTGAGAATACTTGAATCCTTAAGTATCTCTTCGAGCTACTTAGAACCACCAGAACTAGTCACTTTCTCATTTAGAAACTAGAACTGTTACACTTGGTAGCAGCAGTTAAGTTACACCTAGCCTTATCAAGACACCTCTCAAGATATCAGTCACAACACTATGGAGGACAATAGGTAGAACCCTTCATACAGTACCTATGGTCCAGGCAATGCCTCATACCATCAGCAAGAAGAAGAGGAACAGCAAAACCCTACTCAGTCAAATGGGGCCATTGAGAGTCTTTTGCAGACTGCATTAGCTCAGATTGCTCAACTTCAAGAACACATAGAAAGAAAGGAAAGCAAGGCCTCTGCTCATACCTCTACACCTCCACCAATATCAATATATCTGACAGCAGTCACTATCAAGCCTCAGAAGCCCAATACCTTTGATGGTCAAAGAGGAGGACTATCTACTGACATCTGGCTTTTCCAATTGGAGCAATATGGAGAACTGACCAATTTGGAAGAAGCAACACTAGTCCAATTTGCTACCACACTCCTCTGAGGGAATGCTGCAATCTGGTGGTGAAATCATGTCTAGAATACCAGATTCTCTGGCCAAATCAAGACCTGGGGTGAATTCTCTAACACTATTCAAGGCCAATTCAAATCAGTCAACAGCACCAAGGCCACGTGAGACCATCTGGCAAATGTCAAACAACTCAAGTCTGTGCAAGCATATAATACACAATTCCTGTCAATCCTGCTAGAATTACCACATGTTACTGAAGACGAGAAGGTCAACAAGTACATCCAAGGCCTGAAAGGTCAAACCCGAGTTCATGTTGAACTAGAAGAACTCAAGGATCTAGATATAGTAATGAAAATTGCTAATAGATTTGATATCATCATCTATGGTCACTGCTTTGAACAGAAGAGACCACCTTTCAACAACAACAACAACCACAAAAGGGAGGAACCCAAAGTCAGAACTGTTGGACCTGCCCCCATGGACCTAGATACTATTGACAAGAACAAGAAAGGCAAGCTTACACCTGAAGAAAAGGAGTGCCTCAAGAAGGCTGGAGCCTGCTTCTTTTGCCATCAGCCTGGTCACATTGCAACCAAATGTTCCAAGAAAACTGCCAAACCAAAGAGGATTCTGGTCCTGTCCAAAGATACCCAAGGTCAATCAGTTGAATAAGAAGTTGTACTCAATTTCATATGAGTCAACCCCAAGGCCCAGATCCCTCAAGCACAGTCAGAAGGAGCCATTGGTTTGGACCTTCAAGCAGTACAACAAGTCACTATTCCTGCATATGAAAGAAGGCTCATTCCAACTGGCCTTTCAGTCGAAATTCCCAAGGAACATTATGCAATATCTTCTCATCTTTCTCCGCTACAATTCACGTTACACACACTTTTATAACATGCTTTCAAACCGTTTATTGGAGAAAGATACTAAGAAGATGTCAAGCAGTAAGCAAGCCGACGCACATGCTAGGTTAGGTGGACCTGGGGCTTTCGACTGACAGCATGTTGGGAGGGGACATAGGCTGGGGATAGGGTCTTTCGGTGGCTCGAGTGGACTGGGCAGCTCAGGTAGTGGAGGCGGTGCTGGTGGGGGGGCTGGAGGGTGGCAGGGGCAGAGCTTTGCAGACATGCTGAGGGCTGGGGGTTGGCCAATGGGTGCCTGCAGTGAACAGGCAGGAGGGAAGGGGAAGCAGAAGGCTGGGGATGCTGGGAGAGCTGGGTCTTCACTGGTGGGAGGTGGGGGAAGTGGAGGGACTGCTGGGGGTAGTGGTGGGACTGCTGATAGTGGCATGACAGTGAATCAGAAAAAAAAAAGAGATGTGACAGCTGATGGCCAGAGGGGGCAGGGGAACCTGATGTGGAAGGGGGACCTAGCGGATAGTGTGATGGGACTGGCAGTGGCCCTATTGCTCAAGAAGTCAATCTCGGAGTTCGTGGCTACCTTGTGCTTCAGGGGCTTGGCAGTGATGGCAAAGATGGTTCTGGGGCTTATTTCGAGGCAGGTGGCTGGGGCAGCCTCAGTGAAGTTCTTGAAGGGCCTGGAGAGGGTTGAGGTGGGCTTTGAGAAGGTGGACCTGCTGGATGAGGCCATGAAGACTGGAGTGGTGGTTGGGGAGATGGTGGTTCCCATGGTGAGGTGCTTAAGGTGGGACCCCAGGGTGGTGCAGCTTCTGGTGAGGGGAGTGCCCACAGTGACTAAGGAGGAGACTAGGAGGAGGGTGGAGGAGGTGATGGTAGAATATGGTAATGTGGTGGATATCGGCTTTCAGTTGTGGGAGGGGACAACTTTCAGGATGGGTGACGTCAATGTCAGGATTCGGTTGGCAGGGAAGGAGGCCACTGGGAAGCCGAGTGACTGGCCCTTGGTGATGATGTGGGGGGCCATTGTCTGCAAGGTGTCGAGGGTGAAAGGGAGTGAAGAGGAGGAGGAGGACTTGTTGGAGGTGCTGGAGGAGTTGAGTGGTGCTGTGGAGAGGAGGGTGAAGGCCTGGAAGCTGTATGAGGAGTCGACACATCTGGAGGTTGTGGATGGGAAGCATATCCATATAGATAAGAAGTAGTGAGAGCAGGCCCAGGGACACAAGAGGCAGAGGGAGCTGTTGGTGAGTATGACAGGAGGAGTGATGAAGAAGTTGGTTGGAGCTGAGGAGTCTGGAGGTGCTGAGGCCAGTGTCTGGGCTGGTAAAGGAGGAGAGGAGGTGGAGGCGAAGGAGGCAGGGGCTGGGGGGAAGCTGGACAAGGACCCGTTTGCTAATGGTACCTTCAAAGTGTGGGAGCCAGAGTTGGAGGCCACCCCCTCCCCACTTATCAGGAGAGACCCAGTTGTGAAGAGAGGGACAACAGAGGATACACAGATGCAAGGGGCCCAGCAGGTGTGCTTTGGGGTCCCTGATGTGGGGTAAGGGGGTCAGGTGGTGGCAGTTGGTAAGGACAAGCTGGTAGATGTCCCTGAGGAGGAGTGGGATGAGGCTGCCAGTGTAGGAGCTGATACTACGATGCTGGAGGCAGGGCGGCCAGGGACTCCAGGAGGGAAGGAGGTGGGGAACTTGTTGTGAATGCGCAAGGTGATGGATAATCTTGCAGCGGAAGCTTTGGGAGAAGTGGACCTGTGGGCGATGCCTGAGGAGTATTGGGCACGGATTCTGCATGGTGATGGAATGGTGGAGGCACTGAAGGTGGAGATTCTGGGTATTTTCTTAGAGGAGGAGGGGTATGAGGTTAATGAGGTGAGGAAGGCAGAGCTGGGGGTGGTTGCTGGTGAGTGGGTGGCCTACTATTGGGCAGAGCATCATGGTTTGTGGCTCTGGCAGGAGGCCTGTCTGGAGTATTGTGAGGAATTTGAGGAGCATGAAGATGGAGCAATGGTAGAACTTCTGGGAGAGTTGGCGGCACAGGAAGCAGGGGAGAGGGAACTGGCTGCTGAACATGACTTGGACTTGGTGCAAGAGGAGTGGAGTGCAGACTTGTAGAGGATAGGAACATGACATATCATTATTCCTTATGAACAGTATAACCAACATTTTCTCCTTGAATGTGAATGGGTTAAGGGGCTCTGGGAGGCATAAGAACATTTTTACTTGGCTCAAGGGATTGGAGGCTGATCTCTTTTTACTACAGGATGTTCGGTGTGAGAATGAGGATGACTGGGTAGAGTGGACTAGGGAATGGGGTGGGGCTACTACTTGGTTTGGAAAGGTAGCAATTTTGGTGAGGAAGGGCAGAGGTGACTTGGGGGGAATCAGGAGCTGGGGTGATCACTTGGTCTGGAGAGATTGGCATCAGCCAGGGTGGGAATCGGTGAAGGTAGGCTCTTGCTACTGCCCTGTGGCTAGGGGTGAGAGGACTGCATGGATTAGGGGGCTGCTGGAGGAGGGTATTCTCTTGGAGGAAGGGGTCGATATACTCAGTGGGGACTTTAATATGATTCAGGATCAGCATCTGGACAGGACTGATGGAGGGAGGAGTGCTGGGGGTAGAAGTGGAGGTCTGGATGCATGGGAGGAGGTGGAGATATTGAGCTCCTTAGGGGATATGAGCCGAACTAGGTGGGGTGATGCCAGGGTCTACACATATTGGGTGAATGGATTAGGTACAAGGATTGACTGGATTCTGACAGCAGAATGCTGGGGTTTGGATGTTTGGAAGGCATTGGAAGTGGAGTAGTGCCCATGGTCTGATCACTGGGGACTGTTGGAGTAGAGGCAGTTTGGGGGGAGTGGAGATGGACCCAGACATTGGTGCCTTAACTTCTCCCTGCTGGCTGAGAAGGGTTTGTGGGAATTGTGGGTGGAGGACATTCAGGCAAAAGTTTTTAACTAGAGGCATGAGGGTTTGCCTGTGGCTGTCCACTGGATGAGATTGAAAGAGGCTGTGAGGGTTTATTGGGGAGGGGCTGGTAGAGAGGCCGGGAGGCAGAGGAGGAGGTGCATGAGGTGTGCTTCCAGCAGACTGCAAAGACTACAAATAGATTGGGTGGATTTGCTTACTGTTGTTGGAGTGGAGGATTGGAGGATTGAGAGGGCAAAATTGGAGATTGTGGAACTACAACAGGTGTTGAGGGAAGAGGAGGAGACTCATATGTGGGGCATGGCTGCTAGGCTATGGTGGCAGGGGCTTGAGGAGAGTGAGCAGCCTACTGGGTACTTATCAAGACTTCTCAAGGCTAGGAGGGTGCGACATTGGTGGGATAGGGTCCTAGATGCTGATGGGGACATGATACATGGCATGCAACAAATCTTAGGGGTGTTGAAGGAAAGATGGCAGGGCTTGTAGAGTGAGGGAGAAGGGGGGGCTGATGAGGTGGAGATTGCGGATACACTAGAAGAGTGGGGGCTGCCACAAGTAGCTGGACTGGGTGACTTGATTTTACCAATACAGGGAGAGGAGATCCAGAGTGTCCTGGTAGCAACTAAACTTGGGATGGCGCCAGGGGAGGATGGATTACCATGGGACTTCTGGAAGAAGATGGTAAACATCCCCAAAGTTTTGGGTGAGATGGCTGCTCTCTGTGACTATGTCCTTCAGAGCAGTGAGTGGGTTGGAGAGCAGGATCTCGGACTGGTGGCCTTATTGTACAAAGACAAGGGGAGGAGGGAAGATTGGAAGAACTAGAGGCCGATCATACTTCTGGACATGAACAGGAAGATGGTAACTAAGGTGATTGTTGCAAGAATGCAGAAAGTTATCCAACAGGTGCTGGGGGAGGAGCAGTGGGGCTTTGTTGGGGGCAGACTTATAAGAGATGAGACTGCATGGGTTCATGGTGTCATTGAAGGGGCCCGGGCCTGTGGCCTAGATAGAAGGTTGGTCTTTTTGGACCAGGAGAAGGCCTACGACTGTATACAGCGGGTGTGGCTGGGCAAGGTCTTGGACCAAATTGGGGTTTCCCCAAGGTTTAGGGCCTCTATGGTGAGTCTGCTGGAGAGCAGTCGGGCAGCTCTAATGTATGTATAATGGTCACTGTGGGAGGACATTTTCCTTGGGAAGAGGAGTTCCTCAGAGGGACCCTCTGTCCTCTATTCTTTATGCCCTTTCGCTGGAGCCATTGATGGATAGGATTCACCAAAAGGTGGTAGAGCTCTCTATATATGGTATTGTGTAGAAGGTGGGGGTCTTTGCTGATGATATGGTGGTTGGACTTGGGTCTGTAGCAGATGTAGAGGCACTTCAGGAGACTGTGGAATGGTATGAGGCTCACTTGGGAGTGAAGCTCAACTGGCATAAGTGTGAGATGATGGTGCTAGGGAATGGGCTGGTGGGTAGGGACATCATTGGAACAATTGTCCCTACTGGTGAGGTGGTGCAGTATCTGGGCATCTTCCTCTCTGTATATGGTTCTGTCTTGCCACGAGTGTGGTGAGAGAGCAGGGTGAATATTTGGGGGGAGGCCCTTCAAGGATGGGGAGGCTGCCATATCTCTCTAGCAGGGTGGGTGTCAATCCTGAATGTATATTGGTTCCCCAAGCTGTAGTATGTGGCATATCACCTCGACTTCTCAGCATGGGTAGTGAAGAAGCTGATGAAGGTGGCTAGAGATTAGATTTGGGTGGGGAGGAGATCCCAGGTCAGTTGGGATACTCTTGCAAGACCAGTAGTCAGGGGAGGACTTGGACTGGTGGACTTTCCTAAGAGACTGCACTGCTTGCGAGCCTGGTGGTTGAAGAGAGCTGTGGAACTGCAGGGCGGAGGTTGGGTGCCTCTGCTGCAGAAGATATGGGAGATGTGAACATCCCCTCGGGGGTCCTTCGGAGATCTGCTCTCTTTGGTGGGGCTGAATGGGATTCAGCGGCTGCAGTTCAAGAACTTTTGGTGGGGCGTGGCTGATGGAGCACACTGCATTGGCCTGCACTGGCAAGGCAATGAGGGGGAGGCGGTGTGGGGGCCTAATATGTGGCATTGAGATAGTTGCTCCTGGGGGGTGCTCCACTTGCTACATTTGATATTGGGGAGGGAGTAGAGTTTCAGCAGAGGCTTGGCCAGGATCTTTGGCTGAGTGGCTAGCAGGCAGCAGAGATCGGCAAGGAGTGGGACTGGGCTGGTATCTGGTCTTGGAGTGCAGAGGTATGGAGGTGACTTCCCCCCAAGTTCTGGGTAGTATGGTGGAGAATGTTGTGGAGGAATGTCATGCTGAATTTCCATACAGGGCATTTGGTAGATGGTGGACAATTTGACTGTGAGGAGTGTTATGATGTTGGGTGAGCTGGGGGTCATGTACAGATGCCAGAACATTGGCTGGGGGAGTGTGAGGTTTTGGGGGAATTTTGGGCTGAAATAGGGGATAGAATGGGTATGGGGCATAGGCTGGTAGGGGAGGGGAGTCGCTGGGAGGACTTGAGATCTTGGCTTGTGGGTGGGGTGGGAGATAGTTGGCTCACTGTAGGGTGGGTATTAGTAATATGGATGGGTCTGGTGGGTTATTGGCTTTTTGTATTTGAGGAGGGGCAGCGGTTGGGGCTGTGGGAGAAGGTGTTAAGGTAGGAGGGGCTGTTGGGAGATCTGCTGACTGGATGGTGGGTGGGTTGGAGTCCTCAGGGGGGTCAATGTCACAGTTTGGTGGTAAGGATCTGTGAGCAGAGTAGTGAGAGGGTGGCAATAGTGTTAGACAAAGTGGTCTTTTATTGGGAAGGGAT
>RBNI01006601.1:0-11155 GCA_003990745.1 Jimgerdemannia flammicorona | reverse complement strand
AACGCAGAAGTCTAGTGTAAGATAATACCAACTTAAGTTTTTGAGAAACTTTGGGAAAAGACTCCAAGAGCCAAGGAAAACTCTTGTTCAAGAACCGCCGCTAAGGAAAGCCGCCAGGAAAACCACCACCAAGTTAAGGAAATCGACCGCTATGAATATTCAAGTTTCGGACCGCCATTCGACCGCCATTCGAGATTCAAGACCCGGAAACCCAAGGAACCCAAGTTACCCAGCCAAGGATTCAAGACCACGGACCGCCCGCAAGTCAGCCAGTTTGTGTTTAAAGAAAACGTTACCCAACCGCCGCCATTTGAGACCCAAGACCCAGCCAAGGATTCAAGACTACGACCGCCGCGCATTCGACCGCCATTCCGTCGCCATTCCACACGTCCCCAAGTTAAATAAGTAACCGAACGTACGACCGCCATCCTCCATTTTCCGACCTACTGCGCCACGAACCATTTAAAGACAAGACCGTCGTCAAGTTGCCACCAGCCTGCCAGGAATCTCGGACCCAAGTAATAATCGCCGCCCTTATCCACTAAGCAACTGAGCCTCCACCGTACGAATCGAATGACCTGTCACGTGACCATCGACCCGCGAACGTCACCAACGCCTTCAGTTATACATCGCGCGCTTCACACAAGTGGCACCATTGAGCAGTGTTTGAACCTTCAGTCATACAAATCGAATGCCACAATATATAAGTAAACTGGAACTGACTTTATTTCAGAGAAAATAAGAGGGGTATTTATACTAAATATAATTCAATAGTTGCTAAGATATAAAGCTAAATATAAATTCCAATAACTAAAACTACTAAGTTCCAGGGTCAGTACTGATAGTTATACAGATTCAGGTTGCTGGTATAATTCAGTATCACATCAGAATACTGGTACTGGTATTATTTAGTATTATATCAAAATACCAGTGCTGGAACAATTCTGTATCATCTCAGAATGCTGGTGCTAGCATTATTCAATATAATAAGGGACTTAGAGCAGAATGTTCAAGACCATAGGGGCTTCATCCTCATCATCAGAGGTCAGGATGTCTTCGAAGGAGATGAGGTCCATGAATGTTTCATTAAGATCACATAGGTTGCATGGGATGATATCATCACTGATGATGTCATCATGTTTGGTGGCAGGGAAATCAGAGGCTCTCCAATCTATGAGGTTCTTTTTTACAAAATAAGGAACAAATGTGGGGTCTTGGGGAGGTCTAACCTGGATGCTTGGGCCTTGGAATACTGAGATCAATCCTTATAGGAATTGGTCTGGGTTGTCCTGAAGGATGGGATGCCAGAAGTCTTCTACTTCATCACTATTGAGGGTGATGGTAGACTGGGCTTCTGTAGCCATGCTGGCTTCTAGTGCATTGATATGGTAGGATGATATGTCTCTGAAATCTGAGACTCTAATATACTCCAAGTTGTGGATTGACCATAGTGCATGCCTGAAGATCTGATGGATCTTCTTAGCCATTCTTGCCTTGCGTATATCCATGGGAGTAGCATCTTGTAGTTCTTGAGGGCTAGCCTGTGGGAACTCCTGGCAGAGGAGATTTCCTATTTCATACTCCTGCAATATTTGGAGACATTCAGTAGCAATAGTGATCCTCATTTCCATTTCACAGTAGTAGAGAATGAAGTGATAAGAGTCTGCAGTATCCAGGTCAATACTAGGAGTCCTTCTTGAGTGGGTCCTCATGGCTCTTCTGATGTCTTAGAACATCCTTTCTTCAACTGAGGTACCTTGGTGGTTTCTTGACCTTGAGGTTTAGTGGGTAGCAGGCATTTTATTTATAGTAAGTCTTTGAGCTATTTTGGGATTGATGGGTCTTGTTGGTTGCTGCTACTGTGGTTCCTTAATCCTTCTTTTATATTCCTCAAGATATCATACTGTAGTTATAGTGACTCACAGTTGATCATCATTGCTCATCTCATATGCCATATGATCTCCTTATGCTCTAATCTAGTGACTTGTAAGGAAAGACTGTCTCCTGTGCTGATGTTATCATTCTGGGGTCACCATTACATCTTTCTCCTAAATAAGGATCTTCCTGAGTATCCTTATTCATTGGTCCAGTTCTGAAAAATTTGCTAATCCTATAACCTCTGACAAGGGGTCAAAAAGTGGTATTTATAGGCTGATGTCTTCTCTTTGTATTTTGGTGTAATAGTGAAGGGTCACTCCCTTTATATAGAGCAAGGGCCTGATTCTGATTTTGACCAATCAGTTGATGGTTTGAACTTCTCTGACTTCAAAAGTCTCATGGATGAGTAGTTGCCAGTACCATATCTCTTAGAGAATGGTCTAGACAGATAGCCTGCTGGTCATAGGACATGCTGTTATAATTCATGGACTAGAACCTCATGGGCAGTCATCACATTTTGCTTCTCTTGTATAGGTTTGTAGTACTTCTTGAGTCTGTTCCTGTGTACCATAGTAGGCAGTATGGTCCTTGAGATTTTTCTAAGCTAGAAGGTGGTTCCCTTAATATCTTGTATGTAGAAGGGTCCTTCCCATTTGGGCTCCAGTTTTCATGACTATGAGGCTTCTACTATATTTCAATATAGTAGATCCTTTTCTCCAATTCAGATGGGTTCTAGGGTCTTGTGATTCTTTTCTGCATTCTTCCTTATCAGTGCTTATAACTTGGTAATTTAATCTTCAGCCTTCTTCCTGATTTGGTGTAGTCTCTGGATTTCTGCATCAACCTGTCTCCAAGTTAGGTCTAGATTTGTGGCTGAGGTTCCATCAGAATCTTCTTCTCTGAAGAGTAACTCTCTTGGGGTAAAGTGTGTGCTCTATGACTGTATGTCTTATAGGACAGAGAGGGTATTTGGGAGATAGTTATCCCAATTCTCATATGTCTCTGAGATCTTTGCTAGGATGTTCTTGAGGGTCTTGTTGGTTCTCTCTGTCTGTCCATTTCCTTAAGGGTGGTATGCAGTGGTCTTGATGTGCTGTATCTTGTATTTCTGATATATTATCTCATGGAATCTATTGACAAATTCCGTGCCATAGTCTGTTGTAATTTGCTTCAGTGTCTTATAGCAGCAGATGATTTCTCAGTACAGGAAGTTGGTTATAGAGAGAATATTGGCTTCTTGTAATGCTCTTGCCTCTATCTATTTAGTAAAGAGGTCTACAATAACTATAATATAGTGGTTTCCTGATAGTATTACTGGTAGTGGTCCAATGATATCTATTGCAATGTGGTGGAAGGAGATAGACTCAATTCTTGATGACCTGTGTGCCTGGTCTTATTGATCTTGTTTTTGTTTTTGACACTTGTCACATCCTTTGACAAATTGGTGCAGGTCTTCTTCCATCTTAGGCTACCACATAGTTCTTCTTACTTTGTTATATATGTTGGTTCCTCTTAAGTGTCCTTGCTCATGTACTTCCTTCATTACTTAATACTTCTTGTGTTTGGGTATTACTAGCTTTCCTCCTTTTCTGAGTGTAGTGTTGTCTAGTTTAAACTGTTTCCAAGTCCAGTTGATGATGGTGATTGTTCAGGGTTCAAGGTGGTTAGGTATCTTCTGCTGCCCAAGGTAGCTGATTAATCCATAGTATAGCTTCTTATTCATGTTGAATAGTCTTGATGAGGGTGTTTTGGGATACCCTTGAGAGTGCATCAGCATTGTTATTGGTCTTTCCTGAGTGGTGCTTGACAGTACAGTTATACTCTTGCAGCCTGTAGATCTATCTGGCATATATTCCTTTGGAGTTCAGAGTGTGGAATAGCCAGGCAAGAGCAGAATGGTCTGTTTGAATGGTAAAGTATTTTCCAGCTAGATAGTAGTAGAACTTGTCTACTGCCCAGACTACTGCTAAGCATTCAAGCTTGCATGACTCATAGTTCTGTTCTACTCTATGGGTACCTCAGTTTGTATAGGAGATGACATATTTATATCCATCTTTCTTCTGAGCTAGGACTACTTCAAGTCCTATAGCACTCGCATCTGTCTGCCAAATGAATTCTAGGTTCCAGTCTGGTCTTTTGAAGATAGGTGCTTGGATCAATCTAGTCTTGAGTTCATTGAAGATTTCTTGGCACTCCTTGGTTTATTTGAATTTGGTTTCCTTCTTCAGTAGCTCGTAGATAGGTGCTGCAATGTTAGAGTATCCTTTAATGAATCTTCTGTAGTAGCTGGCTAGTCCAAGGAAGGCATGGACTTCTATAGTTGTTCTGGGTCTTGAGTAGGCTACAACAGCCTCAATCTTTATGGGATCTGTATGGATTCTGGTCTGGTTGATGAGGTGTCCTAGGTAGGCAATTTCTTGAGCTGCAAACTTATATTTCTTGGGCTTGATGTAGAGGCCATGCTCCTTGAGCTTCTTGAGAGCTAGCTGTATATGATTGATATGTTCCCATATAGTATTGCTGAAGATGATCATATCATCAATATAGACAAAGAGCCATTTTCCAATCTCATTACTGAAGACTCTATTTATCATTCACTGGAAACTTGCTGAGGCATTGTACATTTCAAATGGCATTTGTAGGTAGATATAGGTGGTGTTAGGTATGATGAAGGCTGATTTCTCACTGGTATCTTAAGTGAGACTAATCTGATGAAAGCCTGAGAACAGATCCAAGGTGGTGTAGTATTTGGCTTCACTTCTAAAGATGGTAAAGATTTCTTGAATATTTGGCAAGGGCTGCTTATCCTTCTTGGTGATGGTATTGAGCTTTCTGTAGTTAATGCAGAGTCTTGGTGCAAACTCTCCAGACTTGCTTCCTTTCTTTGGAGTGAGGACAATGGGTAAAGCCCAGAGACTGATAGCTTGCTTGATGATTCCAGCTTCTTCCATTTCCTTGAGTTCTGCTCACAGCCATTCTCTGTAGACAGGTGGTATGGGTCTGACTTTCTGGTAGATGAGCTTGGTATTACTAGTGTCAACTTTGTAATAATACTTGGGTTCTTGATTGTGGATATCCCTAAAGTCTGTAGCAAGTACTTCTTCATTCTGGTGCAGGATCTTGAAAAGTTGTTCCTCCAGAGAAAAGTTTTCTCCAATGGTATATGTGTGTTTGTTCTGATCCTTGTCTTTCTTGTGCTCAAGTTCAGTAATCTTGGTGGTGGCATAGACTCCTCTTCCAGTAGATCCAAAGCCTTGTTCTCCTCTCTTAGTCTTGATGAGTTCAATGGCTTCAATGATCTTGGGCTTCTTGACTTCATGGATCAGTATCTGGCCAATCCTGTCATGCTTCTTGACTTCAAATGGGGTGGTGGGGTTGTGATTCCTGACTATAAGGAAGATTTCACCAGTGTAATCAGGGTCAATTACTCCTCCTTCAACTGAGATTTTGCTTTTGGCCAGACTGCTCCTGGCCTTGATAATTCTAGCATGGTTCTCTGGTAACTTGACTCCAATTTCAGTACCAAGTAGGGTAGTAGTCTGTAGTTCGAGGATAGCATCTTGAATGCTGGCAAGGACCATTCCTATGACTCCTTTAGTCTTGTATTCTGGGATCTTGGCTTCAGGGTGAAACTTCTTGACCTTGAGGGTGATGTCAGATTCTTGTTTCTCCTCATCATCACTGTCAGCCTGAAGCTCTGAGGGCTGGTCATCTTCTTCAGCTTTCCTTTTTTCTTCAGTGGCTTCTTGCTTATATTTCTGTTGGCAGATTTTTCTGACTTCACTGATACAGGACCAGCAGTCATTCAGGTATTCAGAGCAGTACATCCTAGTACCATAGGGGCATCTTCCTTGAGGGGCATAGCCATTAATGATCTTGTTGTACCACTGCTCATCTGTGAGCTTGGGTGTCTTGTTCTTGTTCACTGAGTGCATGAAGACCTCTGTGCCCTCTTCATCTCCTTTCTCTATGTCTGATAGAACTCCTTTATAGACATTGATAGAGACTCATACCTTTCTTCCTCTATAGTTGATCTGCATCTTCTGGGCATTGAGGTCAATGATGGCCTTGGCTTTGTGAAGCTATTGGTTGCCAATGAGGATGTCATAGTTGGTGGTGCTTGTAACAATCATATCTACTGGGATAGTAACTCCTTCTATCTTGATGGGGACTTCTCAGATTTTGCCAAGAGGGGTAGCTCATATACCATCTGCTGTGACATAGACTATCTTGGTAGATTCTTCAATGTTCCAACCTAGGCAGTCAATTGTCTTCTTGCTTATGAGGCATCCTTCAGCACCAGTATCAATGATGGCATCAAAGATATAGTCTTTGATCTGGCAGGGAGTATAGGCTGATATCTTGCACTGATCTTCAGATTCTTCACCTGAGTTTTCAGATTCTTCTTATACATTATGAGCTTCTACAATCTTGTACTCTTGATTCTTGGTGGTAGTTGCAAGTCCTACTCTCAACTGCTATCTGAAGACAGGGACTTTGGCTAGCTATCCAAAGGTGGCATTGATCTTCTGTTCCTTGAGATCCTTGTAGATATCATACTAGTGGATCTTGGTCTTGTGTAGCTTCTGTTCCTTCTTGCTTTCACTTTCTCTTGAGACTGGAGTAGTGCCTTTGATAATTTGGTGAGCAGCTTCATCTAACTCCATGTCTTGATCAATCTCCTCAGGTTGAGTCTTACTTTGAATAGTAACAGCTGGGGTCTTCTTTGGTCTTCCAACTAGCTTGCTGTTGCTCTTCTTATCATAGGGCTTGGATCAGGTTCTGGTATCTTCAGTAGCAGGGTAGAATTCAAGCTTCTTGTAGTATTCTTCATCATCAGTATTACTAATCTCCTTGATAACTACTACATTGGTTTGTTCTCTAGTTCTGCTAGCATTGCTTGGTTGGGCTTTGCATCTTGTTTTGGTCATGCAACTCTTTGCATAGTGGTCTTCTTCTCCACATCTGAAGCATGTGATATTGCATTCTTCTGTAGTGGCTGCAAATCTCTGTACTGGTCTCCTGTTGGCACTTCAGACTTCTCTAACAATATCACCAAGGTGTGCAGTCATCTTGATAAACTGCTTGGCAAGTTCTTCCACTAGGTCATCTTTGGCTGTCTTTGGGATAGATAGGTTTAGTTGTCTGTTTACAACTGTGGCAGGTATAATACTAGTTGGCTTTGATGGCTCTATCTTGATACCAGTTATTTTCTCCATTAAGTGTTCAGCAGGGTGTCTGGCAGTCCAATATCTCTGTGCAAAGACCACTTTCTGATCAAGGGTCAGTATAGCTGAGGTAGATCCGATTGCTAGGGCAATTTCAGGGTGAACTCCTTTGAGGAAGGTTGAATCTACTATTTGTTTCTTGAGGCAGTCATCATAGCCAGTCAAGATAATCTGGTGGTAGATTTAAGTATAGAATGAGTTGGGATCTTCACTAAGTCCCTGGCAGATAGTATTGAGTTAATCCTTGAGAGCTTGCTTGATCTCTTCAGTATAATATGTTGTTCTGAGGAAGGCCTTCATGTTGGCAAGTTTGGCTGCACCAGTATCAGCAATAGTGGCTGTATTGAACTTGTCTCTGGCAGGTCCTCTGAGACTGACTGGTAGAAGGACCAATTGTGCATCCATACTAAGGGCTCATATAGCAGCGAATTGTTCAAAGTCTTCAATAAAGATCAGGATTGACTCTTCAGTAGTATATCCATAGAATGTGGGGGGGTGCATTTCTATCTTATCTTGAATTCTTGCAGAGGTGACTCTTGTAGTCAGGGTAGTTATTGTGGGGGTTGTTCATTTTTCAGCTTGAAAGTGAGGGATTCATCTTGAATCACCAGCCAATGGGTACCAAGTTGTCACATAGTGGTCACTGAGTCCTTCAAATATGCCAGATTCTCTTCAAGATATATCTTTTAGACTAACTCAAGTTTGTTATAAGCAAGTTCTTATTAGAATACCTTCCCAAGGTCTTATAGTCCTCAAACTTCTTATCTTTAACTGTCTTGTTATCTCTTAGATTGCTTGCAAGAAAGTGTGTGTGTAAGTGAACTGGAACTGACTTTATTTCAGAGAAAATAAGAGAGGTATTTATACAAAATATAATTCAATAGTTGCTAAGATATAAAGCTAAATATAAATTCCAATAACTAAAACTACTAAGTTCTAGGGTCAGTACTGATGGTTGTACAGGTTCAGGTTGCTGGTATAATTCAGTATCACATCAGAATACTGGTGCTAGTATTATTTAGTGTTACATCAAAATACTGGTACTGGAACAATTCTGCATCACCTCAGAATACCAGTACTGGTATTATTCAGTATAACAAGGAACTTAGAGCAGAATGTTCAAGACCATAGGGGCTTCATCCTCATCATCAGAGGTCAGGATGTCTTCGAAGGAGATGAGGTCCACAAATGTTTCATCAAGATTGCATAGGTCATGCAGGATGATGTCATCGACAATGATGTCATCATGTTTGGTGGTGGGGAAATCAGGGGCTCTCCAATCTATGAGATTCTCTTCCACAAAATAAGAAACAAATATGGAGTCTTAGAGAGGTCTAATCTGGATGCTTGGGTCTTGGAATACTGAGATCAATCCTTGCAAGAATTGGTCTGGGTTGTCCTGAAGGATGGGATGCCAGAAGTCTTCTACTTCATCACTATTGAGGGTGATAGTGGACTGGGCTTCTGTAGCCACCCTGGCTTCTAGTACATTGATACAGTAGAATGATAGGTCTCTGAAATCTGAGACTCTAATATACTCCAAGTTGGGGATCAACCATAGTGCATGCCTGAAGATCTGATAGATCTTCTTAGCTGTTCTTGCCTTATATATATCTATGGGAGTAGCATCTTGTAGTTCTTGAGGGCTAGTCTGTGGGAACTCCCAGCAGAGGAGGTTTCCTATTTCATACTCCTGCCATATTTGAAGGCATTTGATAGTAATGGTGATCCTCATTTCCATTTCATAGTAGTAGAGAATGAAGTGATAAGGGTCTGCAGTACTCAGGCCAATACTAGGAGTCCTTCTTGAGTGGGTCCTCATGGCTCTTCTGATGTCTTGGAATATCCTTTCTTCAACCAAGGTGCCTTGGTGGTTCCTTGACCTTGAGGTTTGGCAGGCAGCAGGCATTTTATTTGTAGTAAGTCTTTGAGCTATTTTGGGATTAGTGGGTCTTATTGGTTGCTACTACTGTAGTTCCTTAATCCTTCTATTATATTCCTCAAGATACCATACTGTGGTCGCAGTGACTTACAGTTGGTCATCATTGCTCATCTTGTATGCCATATGATCTCCTTATACTCCAATCTGGTGGCTTGTAAGGAAAGACTGTCTCTTGTGCTGATATCATCATTCTGGAGTCACCATTACAATATATACAATTGGTTAGTGCTCTGAATGAGTCAATTCAAATCAAATCTAGATTCGATTCATCACATGACAGTTTGATCTGAATCTCAAATCCAAAGTCATTTGAATCAACTTGGATTAATCCGAATTGCTCCATTCGAATTACCCCATCCGAATCATCTATCCGAACTACTCCAATCCGAATCACTCAATCCAAATCACTCAATCTGAATCACTCTATCTGAATCACTCAATTCAAATCACTCAATCTGAATCCTCCAATTTGAATCCTCCAATCTGAATCCTCATCCAAATCCTCCACATGACTCATATACTAGACACATCCACATGACTCATATGCTAGACACATCTACAATACAATACATACATACATATACACAATACACATACACACACACATATGCACATACAAACACACAAACACATATGTCAATAGATCAGTCTTCAACAGTTCACAGTACCAATGATGCTTCAAGTCAAACATCCCTGATAGTTTCACACCTTCCACACAATCCTCACTCTGAAATCTGGCAACATTGTGCTAAGATAGGAGATGATATTATTTGTAATTATTGCAGGTAAAAAATTAAGATGCACCTATTGACTTATTTGACACACACATGATATTGTTTCATCTACCTCCATAAACTGCACTAGCCAGAAGTTCAAAATACTTAGTGGTATAATCTCAAATATGAATCGATATATAAAAGACAAGTACTCTGACAAAATCAAAAAGAACATGGAGACAAATAAAATCGACATCCAAGCTGTGGTAGGTATGTTTATCCAATTGCCCAATTATTTCTGTACCAACAATGCTATTTAATCAAAAATATTTAGTCATACTCTTTGGCAGAATTTCGAAATCAGCTCATTTGCTAGATTGTGTGCACAGACCAGCCATTCACAACCATCGAGAGTTATCAATTGCATAGTATCTTTGGTTTCCTCAAGCATGATTTATATTTGCCAAGTGCCAATACTATTTGCAAAGATGTCCTGGAGGCCTATAGGAAGGAGCACGATAATCTCCACCAGATACTTTAGGTAAAATAAGAGCAGCACTGTGACCTTTGCAAGCTGAATTATATAAAAGAGCTCACCAATTTAATCTTACATTCAATAAGCAGAATTTTGCAGGCAAAATTTCATTTACAATCAATATATGGATATCCCCAATGCAATTTCATTTCTGGGTATTACCAGTCATTAGATTGATCTTGATTGGCAGCTTAAATCTCTCACCCTTGACTTCATCAAACTTGCTGGCCCTCATTCTGGAGACAACATCGCAGATGCTTTTATTAGTTATATTTGGGAGCTTGGGATCACAACCAAGGTAAAAAAAGGGGGGCTTGCCATTAGGTTGACATTTTGAGAGAGGTCCTTAAATAAAACAGATTTTATTGGTTATTTATTTTTGCATAATTTACTGACTGAATATTTCAAGTATAGAATTTGGCCATTATGACAGACAATACCACAAACAACTCAACATTTTTCTAAGTTTTAGCAGCCAGTCTCAAACAGAAAAATGTGGTCTTCAGTACAGAAAGCTACTATATACAATACCAGGCCCATGTGCTGAACCTCACTGTTCAGGACTATCTTACACATATAGACAAAACATCTGAGAGAGGAGGGGCCCTGAGTATAATTTCCAAGCTGTGCAAACTGGTTGTATCAGTTTGATCATCCCCACAATGACAAGACAAATTCACTGTGCAGTGTAGAACAATCAGTTTAGCCCTGAAAGAGCTTATATTGGATGTCTGTATACATTGGAACTCAACATTTGTAATGATCCAGTACATGCTGGAGTTTGCTGTAGTATGCATCCTTTTTTTCTTTGGTCAGCTAAAGCAACTGTTTTAGATGATGGAAGATTTATTTAAAA
>RBNI01006600.1:0-11156 GCA_003990745.1 Jimgerdemannia flammicorona | reverse complement strand
TTCCCGATGAAAGACCACTTTGTCTAACACTATCGCCACCCTCCCACCACTCTGCTCACAAATCCTTGTTACCAAACTGCGTCGTCTCCCACCCATTGGACCCCAACCAACCCACCATCCAGTCAACAAATCCCCCAACAGCTCCTCCCACTGTACCACCTTCTCCTGCAGTCCCATCCGCCTCCCCTCCTCAAATACAAAGAGCCAATGACCTGCCAGTCCTACCCACACTGCCAACACCTATCCTACAGTGAGCCAACTATCACCCACCCCCCCCACTAGCCGAGATTTCAAATCATCCCAGCAGCCTCCCACACCAACCAGCCTCTGCTCCACACCCAGTCTATTCCCAATTACTACCCAAAAGTCCCCCAATACTTCACACTCTCCTAGCCAATGTTCTGGCATCTGCACCAGGCCTCCAGCCTGTCCTACATTGTAACACTCCTCACACTCAAAGCAGCCACCATCCACCAGATGCCCAGTACGGAAATTCAACATGATATTCCTCCGCAGTACCCGCCACCATACCACCCAGTATTTAGGAGGAAGCCACTGCTGCACCTCGGCACTCCAAGACCAGATACCTGCCCAGTCCCACTCCTCACCGATCCCTGCTGCCTGCCAGCCACTTGGCCAAAGATCCAGGCCAAGATGCTGCTGACACTCCACTCCATCTCCAATATCAAATATTTCAAGTGGAGCATCCCCCAGGAGTAGTCTATCCCAACTCCACATACCGGGCCCCCACATCACCTCCCCCTCATTGCCCTGCCAATGTAGGCCAATTCTGTGTGCTCTCTCTACCACTCTCCACCAAAAGCCCTTGAATCACAGCCACTGAGCACCATTCAGCCCCACCATAGAGAGCAGATCTCCAGAGGACCCTCGAGGAGAGGATCTCATCTTCCACACCTTCTGCAGTAGAGGTACCCAACCCCCACCCTGCAGTTCAGCAGCTCTCTTCAACCACCAGGCTTGCAAGCAGTGCAACTGCTTGGGGAAATCCACAAGGCCTAGACCCCCCCTGACCACTGGTATCACCAAAGTATCCCAACTGACCTGGGCCCTCCTCCCTGCCCAAATCCAATCTCTAGCCACTTTCATCAGCCTCTTCACTACCCATGCTGGGAAGTTCAGGTGATAGGCCACATATCACAGCTTGGGGAACCAATATACATTCAGTATAGTCACCCATCCTGCCAGAGAGATATGGCGGCCTCTCCAACCTCGAAGGGCCTCCCCCCACATAGTCACTCTGCTCTCCCACCACACTCATGGTAGGACAGAGCCATACACAGAGAGGAAGATGCCCAGATACCGCACCACCTCACCAGTAGGGACAATTGTTCCAATGACATCCCCACCCACCAGCCCATTCCCTAGCACCATCATCTCACACTTATTCCAGTTGAGCTTCGCCCCAGAGTGAGCCTCATACCAATCTACTGTCTCCTTCAGCGCCTCGACATCCGCCACAGACCCAAGTTCAACCACCATGTCATCAGCAAAGGCCCCCACCTTCCACCTTATATTATAAATAGAGAGCCCCACCACCCTTCGGCGAATCTGATCCATCAACGGCTCCAGCAACAGGGCATAGAGAATAGGGGACAAAGGATCCCCCTGAGGAACTCCTCTTCCCAAGGAAAATACCAGACCATGGTGTCCATTGCACATCAATACCGCCCGACTGCTCCCCAGCAGGCTCAACATAGAGGCCCTAAATCTCGACGGAACACCAATTCGATCTAACACCTTGCCTAGCCAAACCCACCATTCCTGGTCATATGCCTTCTCCTGGTCCAGGAAAACCAACCTTCCATCAAGACCACAGGCCCGAGCCCCTTCAATGACACCATGAACCCAAGCAGTCCCATCTTGTATGAGCCTGCCCCCAACAAATCCCCGCTGCTCCTCCCCCAGCACCCCTTGGGCAACCTTCTGCAGTCTAGCAACAACCACCTTAGTCACCATTTTCCTGTCTATATCCAGGAGTATAATCGGCCTCCAATTCTTCCAGTCCTCCCTTCTCCCTTTATCTTTATACAATAGGGCCACCAGCCCAAGGTCCTGCTCTCCAACCCACTCACCCCTCTGAATAACATGGTCACAGAGGGCCGTCATCTCACCCAAAATGCCAGAGATCTTCACCATTTTTTCCAGAAGTCCCATGGCAATCCATCCTCCCCTGGTGATGTTCCAAGTTTAGTCGCTGCAAGGACACTCTGAATCTCCTCTCCTTGCACTGGTAAGATCAAGTCACCCAAATCTGCCACTTGCGGTGGCCCCCACTCCTCTAGTGTAATGTCAATTGCCTCCTCATCTGCACCCCCTTCTTCCTCACTCCACAAATCCTACCATTGCTCCTACAGAACCCCTAAGATTTGTTGCATACTATGCACCATATCCCCATCAGCATCCAGGACCTCATCTCACCGATGTCGCACTCTCCTAGTATTGAGGAGTCTCAACAAGTACCTAGTAGGCCACTCACTCTCCTCAAGCCCCTGCCACCATAGCCTGGCCACCATGCCTCGCATATGAGACTCCTCTTCATCCCTCAACACCTGTTGTAGTTCCACTATCTCCAATTTTGCCCTCTCCATCCTCCATTCCTCTACTCCATCAGAAGTGAGCAGATCTGCCCAGTCCAACTGCAGTCTCCTCAGCCTATTGGAAGCAAACCTAGTGCACTCCCTCCTCCGCCTCCCAGCCTCCCTACCAGCTCCTCTCCAGAAGACCCTTGCAGCCTCTTTCAAATGTTTTCAACAGACATCTACAGACAAACTCTCATGCTGCCACACAGCAACCTTTGCCTGAATGTCCTCCACCCATGAGTCCTACAACCCCTTCTCAGCTAGCAGAGAGGAGGTAAGGCGCCAATGTCCAGGTCCATCTCCACTCCCCCCAAACCGCCCCTGCCCCAACAGTCCCCAGTGGTCAGACCATGGGCACCACTCCACCTCTAATGACTTCCAAACATCGGAACCCCAACACTCAGCCATCAGAATCCAGTCAATCCTGGTACCTAAGCCATTCACCCAATGTGTATAGACCCTTGCATCACCCCATCACATCCTGTCCATATCTCCCAGTGAGCTCAACCTCTCCACCTCCTCCCATGCCCCCAGCCCTCCACTTCTCTCCCCTGCACTCCTCCCTCCATCAGACCTGTCGAGATACTGATCCCGAACCATATTAAAGTCCCCCCCCAGAACATCCACCCCTTCTTCCAAGAAAGTACCCTCCTCCATCAGCTCCTCGATCCATGCAATCCTCTCACCCCTAACTGCAGGGCAGTAGCAAGAGCCAACTCATACTGACTCCCACCCTGGCCTCTGCCAATCTCCCCAGACCAGTTGATCTCCCCAGCTCCTAATGCTCTCCAAGTCCCCTCTACCCTTCCTTACCAGAATTGCCACCTTCCCAAACCAAGCAGCAGCCCCACCCCATTCCCTAGTCTACTCCATCCTATCATCTTCATCCTCACACCTCACATCCTGTAGTGGAAATAAGTCTGCCTCCAATCTCTTGAGCCAAGTAAAAATGTTCTTACGCCGTCCAGATCCCTGCAACCCATTCACATTCAAAGAGAAAATGTTTGTTGTACTGTTCATAGGAAATAATGTTAATGAATATCCCATCCTCTACAAGTCCGCATCCCGCTCCTCCTGCACCAAGTCCAATACATGCTCAGCAGCTCATTCCCTTTCCCCTGATTCCTGTGCCTCCAACCCTTCCAGAAGTTCTACCATAGCTCCATCCTCCCTCTTCTCAAAGTTCTCCCTATACTCCAGACAAGCTTCTCTCCAGAGCTACAAACCATGATGCTCAACCCAACAGTAGGCTGCCCTCTCACCCGCAGCTACCGCCAGCTCCGCCTTCCTCACTCCATTGACCTCATAACCCTCCTCCTCTAGGAAGATCACAAGAATTTCCCCTTTCAGTACCTCCACCACACTCTCACCCTACAGAACCCTTTCCCAGTGCTCCTCTGGCATCGCCCACAGGTCCACCTCTCCCAATGTATCTGCAGTGAGGTTATCCATCATTGTGCACATCCACAGCAAGTTCCCCACCTCCTTCCCTCCAGGGGTTGCCAGCCACCCTGCATTCAACATCGTGATGTCGGCACCTACACTGGTGGCCTCATCCCACTCCTCCTCAGGGACATCCACCAGCTCATCCTCACCAGCTGCCACCACCTGGCCACCTTTTTCCACATCTGGAACCCCAAAGCACACCCGCTGGGCCCCCTTCATCACCATATCCTCAGGTGCCCTTCTCTTCATGGCTGGGCTCTTCCTGATAAGAGGAGGGGGGGTGTCATCCAATTCCTGTTCCCAGACCTCAAAAGTGCCATCAGTATAGGGGTCTATTGAAATATGTAGGTTACAACTCGATATATATGGTGGCGCAGCCTTCCTTGACTACGTCATCATGTAAACGTCACTAATGGTGATGCATAAAAGCACATAAGAATTAGCAATAAACGCTTTGCTTCTCTCTCCAAAGTCCAAGTATTCCACAACAAAGGTTATGAGCCCCGGTTAGTGGCTATACACCCCTCTTATACATATGCTACACTACGCTATACAATGGCTACTAGTTCAAGTAGTGCTAGCAGCATGCTGCCAAGTTCTGGTAATACAAACACAAACACAGCCAGAACGGGTTTCGCTTCCATGATGATGAACATTCTGGCAGTAGTGCCAACGTCAATGGTAAAGAGGACAATTCCTGTCTTTGACAGTAAGGACTACACCATATGGGTGTATCATATGAAGAATCTCCTTGAAGAATGCAGTTTGGAGGACTACTGGAAGCCACAGGTGCAAGTAATGACATATGATGCCGTGAAAGATCGCAAAGTGCTAAGGGAGATTACGTTCACCCTTTCGAATGTGCAGATGAAGCTGGTAATCAACGCTACAATGGCAAATGAAGCCTGGGAGATTTTACGCAATCACCATCAACAGGTATCTGCATCAAACAGATTCCACTTAAAGGTGCAACTATTCAATCTTCGAATTAAGTCCAAGGAGAGCATCTGGGACTACGTCAATCAAGTTGACAAGCTGGCAAATCAAGTGAATTCCCTTACATCTACACTGGCGGACACTATCAAGGATGAAGACAAGGTCCTGGCTCTTATATGAGGCCTTCTCAAAGCGTACAATGTGGTTGTCACTGCTATGAGGGAATCCGGCAGATTATCAGATTATAAGTACGTTATCACAAGCCTTTTAAATGAGGAAACAAGGCTAGGCAGCAACAATGCCAATGAGGAATACAACGAGAAAGCATTCTACAGCAGAGCACGTGGATGAGGCAAAGGCAAGCCGAACAAAGGTCAAGGCCAGCAATGCGAGAAATTCGACGGTAAATGCTTTTACTGTAATAAGCATGGACATCATGAGCAGGACTGCAACTACAAGAAGAAGAAAAAGAGTGGCCAACAGCAAGGACAACGGCAGGCAAACACAGTGGATGCCAACAATGAAAACAGCGGTGGTGGAGGTCTATTCTTCACAGACGCGGCGACCTATCCATATGCAGAAACCATTGAAATAGGAGGAAATTCGGAACCAACTGCCAGTTCCACCAACGCCAGTTGCAGATGCAATTCCACCAGTTCGACATCTATAAATCCTGGTCAACAAAACACTTTTCAGACAGCGAAAAATAGTGACGTCAATATCAGCGCCAGCGCAAATGTAAGCTATACGCCAAACAGCGCTTATGTATACAGCGAAGAGGTCTGGCTCATGGATTCGGGTGCAACACAGCATATGATAGCTCACCGGGAGTGGTTCTCTACGTACGAGAAGTTCGAGCATCCCATACCTATCAAGCTAGGCAATAATAACATCATTTATGCTCAAGGGAAAGGCAATGTAGGCATACATCTATATGGAAATGTTAATGAACCTTCAGGTATCTTTGTGGATATACTATACGTTCCAGATATAGGCAAGAACCTCTTCTCGATAGGCCAGATGATGGCTTGTGGGGACAGAGGAGTAAATATATGCCCGAATGGTGTAATGGTAATCAATCTGAAGAACAATAATAAGTTAATGTACGCATTGAAAAAGGAGAATCTATATGCAATCAATGGTATGCCGAGTGGCGCTACATCCACATATTCTACAACTACGACAGGAGAGGATTTCTGGCATATAATGCATAAACACTTAGGACATATCGGTAAAACGAGTCTCGAACAGATGGTAAGGAGCAAGTCCATGTATAGCTTACTGGACTATATGCTACCGGATTTCTTTTGTGATAGATGCGTGGCAAACAAGGCTTCCCGGCAACCTTTTCAGGAATGAATGAAGTGAGTAGCTGGCATTCTCAATTTGATTCATACAGATATTTGTGGCCCCATGCGAATAGCATCACACTCCGGGAAGAAGTATTTTATTACATTCATTGATGATTATACACACAAAGTCCATGTATATTTCATTGCGGGGAAAAACAAGGCATTTGACAAATTCCGGGAATTCAAGGCAGCCATGGAGAATGAGACGGGACATAGAATATGAACCCTACACTCAGATAATGGCAAAGAATACGTCAACAAAGGTTTCAGACACTTCTTGAAGAAGAACGATATACAGCACTCTATGACAGCCCCTTATACACCTCAGCAAAATGGCGTGGTAGAATGATTCAATCAAACGGTAGTGGAAATGGCTAGAACGATGATGAATACGGCCGGCTTACCGAAGTCCTTTTGAGTGGAAGCGGTGAATACGGCAGCATATATTCGAAATCGTTGTTTCTCTCGAGCTCTAAGCAAGGATCCCGGCAAGCAATCCAGGAACAACAACAATCTTACCCCTGAGGAATTATGGAATGGATCCAAGCCTGATATTTCACACTTATGCATATTCGGAAGCGAGGCATACATTCTGGACAAAGGTGGCAACCAAGGCAAGTTCGAACCTAAGGCAGATAAGCATATATTTCTTGGATATGATGGAGTGGGATACAGACTTTGGAACCCGCAGAAATGATATATGATCATTTCACATGACGTACAGTTCAAGGAGACTAAGCAGGAAATTTACGTGGAAATTCCTATCTCAAATCCAATGGTGAATTCGATGATACAGCCAGCGACATCTACGCCAACTGTAAAGGCTAGCGAAACAATATCTACACCTGGAACGACACCGAAGACTATGCCAAAGACATCCTTGGGACCTATGCCAGTGAAAACACAACCCATTCAAATGGAAATGAAGTTGCAAGAACCAAGGATAATGGAAATTATGGACGAGGATGACGAAGAGGATACCTTTCCGAAGGGTAAGAAGAAGTGTAAATCTGGGATAGATAATAAAATCCAAGCAGATCTGGGAAATTACTGGAACCCACCCAAGTTATCTCATCGCAAACAACATCACGTGAACTATGCCTGCGAATGCGCTTACATAGCAATGACCAGTGAGCCAGCACACTACGACAAAGCCATTCATTCGAACGATAAAAAGGAGTGGAGAAGGGCTATGGACGAGGAGTACAGTTCGCTCATCGAAAACAACACTTGGGATCTAGTAAGCCTTCTAGCAAAGCAACAAGCTATAGGATCGAAGTGGGTCTACAAGATCAAGCATAAGGCTAACAGCAACGTAGAACAGTATAAGGCTCGATTTGTAGCAAAGGGGTACTCACAAGGCTACAGCATAGACTATGATGAGACATTTTCCCCGGTATTTAAGTTGACTTTGCTTAGAATACTTCTTGCGATCGGAGCCAAGTACGACTATGAAATACACCAAATGGACATACAGACAGCGTTCTTGAATGGTGATGTAGACATGGAGTTATATGTACGACAACCACAAGGATACAAACTATACAATAATGATGGAAATGAGCTCGTATGTAAATTACACAAAGGGCTCTATGGAATCAAGCAAGCGGCAAGATTGTGGAATCAAAAGATCGATGGATATCTTCTAGACAACGGATTCAAGCATTGTGAAGCTAATCCATGCATATACACCTGACATACATCCTCAGGAATGGTATACCTGGGAATTTGGGTTGACAATATTATTTTAGTTGGAACAACAAGTGAAATCAATGACGTAAAGGCTACACTATGCCAGGAATTCAAAATGATGGACTTAGGTGAAGCGTCCTATCTCCTTGGAATATCGATTACACGTAACAGGCACAAGCGCGCTATACACCTAATGCAAGCCACATATATTCAAAATATTCTCAAGCGATTCGGGATGGGTGAATGCAAACCAGTCAGGACACCTATGGAAACATTCGTGAAACTAAAGAAGTCTGACACTATGCCCGAGGGAAACGACATTCCCTATCGACAGGCCATAGGATCCCTCATGTATCTTATGCAAGGGATGAGACCTGATATCTCTTTTGCAGTAAACAAAGCAGTGCAGTATTCTTCATGCTACGACAATAGCCATTGGATGGCAATCAAGCGAATTTTCAGGTACATCAAAGGAACCATAGACTATATGCTCAGTTTGGGTGGTGATAATGGGTAAAGCGAGAGTACTATATGCCTATTTGGTTCTTGTGACGCTGATTGGGCCAGCAACTTAGATGACAGAAGGTCTACAACTGGATACATCTTTAAAGTAAACAACGGAGCCATTTCGTGGCAAACGCATAAGCAACCTTCAGTGGCAACATCCTCTATGCAAGCGGAATATCAAGTGTTGTCAACGGCAACAAAGGAGGCTATCTGGCTTCAAGAACTGTTAAAGGAGCTGGGATACGAGCAACGGCACTCTACGCTACTCCAGCAAGATAACCAATCAATGATTGCTTTGGCGAAGAACCCTATACATCACGCCAGAACGAAACACATTGACATACAGCATCATTTCATACGTGAATACGTAGAAAACGGCACTATACACCTTGAATACACCCCAACAGAATATATGACAGTGGATTCATTGACTAAAGCCCTTCCAAAGGAAAAGTTTGACTTATGCATGCAAGGAATGGGTATTACGGGACTCTATGCTGGTAATTAAGGACAATTCGGGATGAGATAGGATAATAGAATGACAGCAAGCTTCTTAACATTGATCGCTACATTACAGATTTCTACCAACATTGCTCATCTACGAATGTTCACATTTCTACTTTTCAACCTATTTTTTGAGCTTTAAGCAGGCAATTCGAATGTTTTTCGGTTTCTAGATAGCGGTCTGAACATTACAGTGAGATTTTGCAGTGGTTATAGCTTAGTATTATAGTTTGGGAATTTGCATATCTCGTTGAGCGGGAGTATTGAAATATGTAGGTTACAACTCGATATATATGGTGGCGCAGCCTTCCTTGACTATGTCATCATGTAAATGTCACTAATAGCGACATGTAAAAGCACGTAAGAATTAGCAATAAATGCTTTGCTTCTCTCCCCAAAGTCCAAGTATTCCACAACAGGGTCTTTGCCCAGCACCTTCCCAGCCTCTTCCTTGCCTGCCTCAGTCTCCCCTCCACCATCACCTGCCCAGACACTGGCACTGACACCCCCAGACACCTCAGCTCCAACTGCTGTCTTCTTCTCCTCTGCTGTCATACTCGCCAGAAGTTCCCTCTGCCTCCTATGCCCCTGTACCCTCTCCCACTACTTCTTGTCCATGCGGACATGCTTCCCCTCGACAACCTCCAGATGTGTCAACTCCTTGAAAAACTTCCAGGCCTTCACCCTCTGTTCCACTGCTCTACTCAACTCCTCCAACGCCTCCAACAAGTCCTTCTCCTCCTCCTCACTCCCCTTCACCCTTGACATCCTACAGACAACAGCACCCCACATCAACACCGAAGGCCAGTCCCTCTCCTTTCCCATGGCCTCCCTCCCTGCCAGCCTAATCTGGATATCTACATCACCCATCCTGATTTCCGTCCCCTCCCACACCCTGAACCCAATATCCACAACATCGCCATACTCAGCCATCACCTCCTCAACCCTCCTTCTGGTCTCTATCTTCATCACCATAGGCACCCCCTTGACCATCAACTGCACTACCCTGGGGTGACACCTAAGGCACCTCACCATAGGAACTGCCACTTCGCCAACTACTACTCCCGTCTTCATCACAACATACAGTAGACCTGCCTCCTCAAATCCCACCTCCACCCCCTCCAGCCCCTTCAGGAACTTCACTGAAGCAGCCCCAGCCACCTGCTGCGAGATAAGCCCCAAGACCATCCTCGCCATCACCGCTAAGCCTCGGAAGCACAAGGTGACTGCAAACTCCGAAATCGACTTCTTGAGTAATAGTGCCACCACTAGCCCCATCACACCATCAGCCAGGTCCCTCTTCCAAATCGGTAGCCCCAGCCCCACTCTGCCATCAGCCATCACATCTCTTTTTTTTTTCTGATTCCCATCATGCCTTCATCAGCAGTCCCACCCCCAGCCACAACACCTCCAGACCCTATGCTCGCACCCCCAGGCTGAGGATCTCCCCCCCTTCTAAGGCTTGTCTTGCCCTTCCCCACAGCAGCACCAGCCCTGGTTCCAGTCAGCCATCCGCTCCCCTTCACCTTGGCAGCAAAGCTCATAGGGCCAGTCCCTCCTCCATACCCACCCGACACCGGCCCTCCACCAGCACCCTCGCCACCCTTTGACCCTCCAAAGGCCCCCATCCCCAGGCCATAACCCCTCCCAACCTGCTGCCAGCCAAAGACCCCAGGTCCACCCGACCCAGCACGCCCATCAGAACTCTTGCTTGTAGATATGTTTATAGTATCTTTCTTTTGCTTTGTATCAAAAAAACTGTTGCCTGAAGTTTGTATAACACAAATTGTACTGGAGAAAGATCCTGGGGTTTTTCTTTACCTGTCATTCTCTTTGGGGTAGCAGGGGCTATTCTATTCAGCTCGGGCATGGCCTTGTACATATGTTGAGTTCTCAGGCATATGCTTTCAGTCGTTGGCATATGGTTGAGTTTCCCCTGGTGGTAGAGAGAGCATGGTGCACAGAATGAGGTGCAGGCCAACATAGGCCCTACTGTGCCTGGTATGGTTGAGCTGCTGGACAATAGCTAGCCTAGGTTAATGGGGGGGCAGTGCTTGGTGGGTGGTGGGGGAGGGTTTTGGCCTATATAGTCTAGGTTCCCTTCCAATAAAATTCTGCG
>RBNI01006599.1:0-11157 GCA_003990745.1 Jimgerdemannia flammicorona | reverse complement strand
GGTAGCGGGTAATGGTTCTTGACTGTGATCTTGTTGAGTGCTCAGTAGTCTATGTATATTCGTAGAGTATCATCCTTTTTCTTGACAAATAGGACTGGGGAGCCAAAGGGTGACTTGCTTGGTTGAATGGCTCCTCGCTCAATGAGTTCATTGAGTTCCTTCTTGACTGCTTCAATTTCGAGTAGAGACATGTGGTATATTTTCTTCTTAGGTATAGCTGCATCAGGTACCAACTTGATTTCGTGGTCATGGTCTCTTGAAGGTGGTAGGCCAGGTAGTTTGTCTAGGAAGACATCCTTGTACTTGTTCAGTAGTAACTTGACACTTTCACTAATTGATAGTTTCTTGTCTTCTTTCTTTGGTCAGATCAGTGCCACAAAGGCACAGGTAGCTTTCTTGAGGGCCTTCTTAAACTGAATTGCCGAAAGAGTAGCAATTGGGGTTCTTGTCTGAGTCTTGTCTGGCTTGATGGTAATGTTGGCTCCATCCTGTATCAAGGTGACTTCATTCTTGGTCCAATCAATCTGAGGGTTGTGCCGTGTAAGCCAGAGTTTGCCTAGGATCAGGTCATGGTCTCCTAGTGGTGCTACCTCGAAATCTAAACGTTCCCAGTACTTCTGGATCTTGAGGGGAAGTTTAGCAGCAATTGAGTCGATTGGTAGGGTGGTGCCATCTGTGGTAACAACTCCACCATTCTTGCCAGCTGGTTTGATAAGAATCTTGAGCTTGTCGATGAGGTTCTTGTTGATGAAGTTCCCAACAGCTCCACTGTCTATGAGAACATCTAGTTCTTGTCCCTTGACTAGACCTTTGAAGATGAGCATTGAGTTGGCTCGGTTCTCGGCTATACTTGCAACTTTGTCAGTGCTGCCAAAGCCTTTCTGATCTCGCTTAGTTGAGGACAGCTTGGTGACTTCTTTGACAACCGGTAGGATAGCTCGCTCCAGGATGAGCTGTGCAATTCTGTCACCTTCATTGATAGTGTATGGCTGGTTCTTGTGATTGACTAGCAGGACTTGCATTTCGCCTCAGAAGTCAGGGTCAATGACTCCTGCACCAACATCCAATGAGTGCTTGAAGCTGAGGCCAGATCTTGGTGCAATTCTTGCATAATGTTCCTTGGGGATTTCAACTGAAAGGCCAGTTGGAATGAGCCTTCTCTCATGTGCTGGAATGGTGACTTGTTGTACTGCTTGAAGGTCCAAACCAATGGCTCCTTCTGACTGTGCTTGAGGGATCTGGGCCTTGGGGTTGACTCGCATGAAATTGAGTACAACTTCTTGTTCAACTGGTTGACCTTGAGTGTCTTTGGACAGGACCAGAATCCTCTTTGGTTCGGCAGTTTTCTTGGGGCATTTGGTTGCAATGTGGCCAGGCTGACGGCAAAAGAAGCAGGCTCCAGCCTTCTTGAGGTGCTCCTTTTCCTCGGGGGTAAGCTTGCCTTTCCTGTTCTTGTCAATGGTGTCTAGATCCATGGGGGCAGGTCCAACAGTTCTGACTTTGGGCTCCTCCCTTCTGTAGTTGTTGTTGTTGTTGAAAGGTGGTCTCTTTTGTTCAAAGCAGTGACCATAGGTGATAACATCAAACCTATCAGCAATTTTCATTGCTGTATCTAGGTCCTTGGGTTCTTCTAGTTCAACACAAACTCGGGTTTGACCTTTCAGGCCTCGGATATACTTGTCGACCTTCTCGTCTTCAGTGACATGTGGTAATTCTAGCAGGATTGACAGGAATTGTGCATTGTATGCTTATACAGACTTGAGTTGCTTGACATTTGCCAGACGGTCTCGTGCAACCTTAGTGCTGTTGACTGGTTTGAATTGGCCTTGAATGGCATCAGCGAATTCGCCCCAGGTCTTGATTCAGCCAGAGAATCTGGTATTCTGGACATGATTTCGCCACCAGATTGCAGCATTCCCTTGGAGGAGTGTGGTGGCAAATTGGACTAGTGTTGCTTCTTCCAAATTGGTCAGCTCTCCATATTGCTCCAATTGGAAAAGCCAGGCATCAGTAGACAGTCCTCCTCTTTGACCATCAAAGGTGTCGGGCTTCTGAGGCTTGATAGTGACTGCTGTTGGATGTATTGATGTCGGTAGAGGTGCAGAGGTATGAGCAGAGGCCTTGCTTTCTTTTCTTTCCATGCGTTCTTGAAGTTGAGCAATCTGAGCTAATGCATTCTGCAAAAGACTCTCGATGGCCCCATTTGACTGAGTAGGGTTTTGCTGTTCCTCTTCTTCTTACTGGTTGTAAGAGGCATTGCCTGGACCATAGGTACTGTATGAAGGGTTCCACCCATTGTCCTCTATAGTATTGTGACTGATATCTTGAGAGGTGTCTTGATAAGGCTAGGTGTAACTTCACCACTGCTACCAAGTGTAACGGTTCTAGTTTCTAAGTGAGGAAGCGACTAGTTCTGGTAATCTTAAGTAGCTCGAAGAGATACTAAGGGTTCAAGTATTCTCAAAGGATTTCTGAGAGAAAATATTCTGAAGCTTTATTCATGAGAACAAAGGGGATATTTATACAAGATCTGAAAGAAGGATCCAGAAGGATCTGAGAAATCAAAGGAAAATGCCAAGAGGAAAGTTCTCGGCAAAGATGACAAATGATGATGAATAAAGTTCTACAAGTTTCCAGGACATTCAGTGACTAACTAAATAAGTACTAGTTAATGCTCGGTGCCAAGAAGGGGATTTCTAAGTACGCGGAAAGTGCCGGAAGGTTATAGAATATTCAAGAAAGATAGAGAAAAGAAATAAACTACGCTAAAATGTTACATAGTATATAAAACAGATAATGCTATTCTGTAAGATAGTGATGAGATCTCAATATATTATTATCTGAGTAAATAGAGAGAAATAATCTGAGAACCACTCTTCCTAAATAACTACTTTATCAGAGATGATATTATTGATAGTAATGTCATTGAAGACTACCCAGACAGTATCTAAATTTATAGATAGCTTAGTAGTCATTAATATAGTTAGATTAGTTTTATATAATATGACTGCAAACTAACTCAGTAGTCAGATGATCTCTTGATATAGCAGATTATACTTATACTATATGACTGTATTCTGACTCAGTAAGGCACTAAGTGCTATAGCATAGTTCAGATAGCCTCCTATTAGTATAAATACCCCCTCTCCCAGACCTCAGAAACTCAGACTTGAACAGACTTGAATAGACTTAAACAGATAAGAATAATTCTGAATACTTTTCTATAATATCTCTTCATATAACTACTCCTAGTATAGCAATATCATAAATAGTGAATAAACTTATTTAATAACCTATAACCCACTCTTAAGTAAATCTACATTCTGCTAGGTTCTACTTCTAACTACATTATAAAATTTCCTGATTAGATATTGTCTACAGTAATACACTGATTTAACTAAGCTAGTCTTAGTTTCTTAAACTTCCTGAAATATAGAAAATCCTGAACATCCAGAACTAGTTTGAGAAAGGACTTTAGTTAAGATATCAACTTAATCTAGAAATCAATAAGCATAGAGGATATATTCTATACAAAATTAATCTTGACCTAAAGAAAACAGTCTTTCAGAATATCCAGAACTTTCAAAAAACCCTTCCAGAACTATGTAATAGTTACTCTAATAAGTAACCTTCTTATAACTTGGTAGTAGTGGTTTTTATAATCCAATTCTACTTTAAGATGCTTCCTCACCCCACTATAAATCTCTATGAGAATTTCTATAAGTTGGTATAGAGCCCAACCTCTGAACTAGAATTTATCCTAAAATATCTGATAATCTAGAGAGAATTGAACCTGATGTATAAGGACAATTTGATCTCTACACCTACAATAAGTGAGATAGACTTTATCTATAAAAAAAAGTATTATAATTAAATTAGTAGATAGATAAAATCCTATATACTGAACTCCTTGCTCTACACCCTACAAGTTAAGATGAAGAAGGTCTCATATATAGAAGCCTTCTTTACTCTTCTCAATAAGAGTTTTGTCAGCTCTACAAATCTGAGCAATCTAAGATAACCAGTAGCTGTCTTTCTAGCCTTAGTTTCTCATAAAGCCTAAGTCTCCATAGCTAAGTAGCTCAACTCTACTGACTTTCACTATACCAGGACCAAGACTGTCTTATACTACTACTTTCAGAATTATAAGGCCCACTATATTCTTAAAAAAAAAGCAAGAGAAACTCTTTGTCAACAACCTGACTCTGAACTAGAAGTAGGCTCAGCTATAACTTTACTGAAAACTGAAACCAATACTGAGCCAAAACTAGACTTTAAATTAAGTCCATCTGAAATCTGTTATATAATTAATTCTATCTACTTCAATACTGAGCAAACTCAATTATATGGGCATCAAAGCCAAGAGGAGGAGGAGTATCTCAGTGAATTCGATCTCAAAGATATCACTAAAGAAGATATACCTCTATTAGAACAAAATACACCTATATAGCAACAGATAGCTATCTATCAAGCCCTTACTCCAGACCCACAACTATTACTCCAGCAACTTATACAGACTCAAAGAACATCATTATACTCTGCACCAGTACCTCAAGTTGTACCAGTAATACTACTATCAGTAGTCTAACTACCTCTAGTAAACAATATAGCAAACCAACAGATTCTAGACCTCACAGCCCAAGTAGCTATAATGGCAGCAACTATTATTACCTTAGCTGAATAGACTCAACCAACAAAAAGTCTGAGCCTATCTACCTTTAATAGTATTGTACAGGAAGTCCAAAGCTTTATTAGTATAGTTGATACTAACTTTGAAGCCAACCAATGGACCAATGAGCAAGTTGCTAACTGTCTTCTAATAAACAATCAAGACCACACTCTGGAACAACTCTTTGCTACCACTATAGCTTATATTTACTGAGTTGTTATATTCTTCTGAGGACCTACCAAAGAATAGTAGTGAATCCTTTCTGAAAAACCCCTTACATAGGATACCCAATCTATAGTAATTAGCCAGAATACAGCAAATAATGTCCCAGGATATAAAGACTACTCTGTGGCCCCTGAACTCAAATAACTTATAATTGCTCAATATTACAGTAAAACTCTGATTGCTGAATCTCAAGTAAAACTCTGCAATCTCAAATTTGATATATATTGTAACAGCAGAATGATGACATCAGTACAGGAGACAGCCTTTTCTTGCAAGCCACCAGATCAGAGCACAAGAAGATTATATGGCATATGAGATGAGCAATGATGACCAACTGTGAGTCATTGTGACCACAGTACAAGCATCCTGAAAAATATAAAAGAAGGATCAAGGAACCACAGTAGCAGTAACCAATAAGAACCACCAATTCCAAAATAGCTCAAAGACTTACCACAAATGAAATATCTGCTGCTCGCCAAACCTCAAGGTCAAGGAACCACCAAGGTATCTTAGTCAAAGAAAGGATGTTCCAAGACATCAGAAGAGCCATGAGGACCTGCTCAAGAAGGACTCCTAGTATCTACCTGGGCACTGCAGACCCTTATCACTTCATTCTCTACTGCCATGAAATGGAAACAAGGATCACCATTGCTACCAAATACCTCTAAATATGGCAGGAGTATGAAATAGAAAACCTCCTCTGCTGAGAGTTCCCACAGGCCAGTACCCAAGAGCTACAAGATGCTACTCCCATGGACATATGCGAAACAAGGACAGCTAAGAAGATCCATCAGATCTTCAGATATGCACCATGGTTGATCCCCAACTTGGAGTATGTTAGAGTCTCAGATTTCAGAGACCTGTTATTCTGCCGTATCAATGCACTAGAAGCCAGAGTGGCTACAGAAGCCCAGTCCACTATCACCCTCAATAGTGAAGAAGTAGAAGACTTCTGGCACCCTATCCTCCAGGACAACCCAGATCAATTTCTGCAAGGATTGATCTCAGTATTCCAAGGTCCAAGCATCTGGGTTAGATCTCTCTAAGACTTCACATTTGTTCCTTATTTTGTGGAAGAGAACCTTATAGACTGGAGAGCTCCAGACCTTGTTCTCAATTTTCCTGCCACAGCCAAACATGATGATGTCATCAGCGATGACATCATCCCACGCGACATCGACATATGCAAAATGCGTGACCTGTATGACGAATTCATGGATCTCATCTCCTTCAGTGATGATGATGATGATGAAGCCTCCATAGTCCTGAACTTTCTGCTCTAAGTTCTTTGTTACACTGGATAATACCAGCACTGGTATTCTCATATAACAGTGGATAATGCCAGTATAGACATTTTGATGTGATACTAAATAATGCCAGCCCTGGAACTTAGTAGTTTTAGTTATTGGAATTTATATTTAGCTTTATATCTTAGCAACCATTGAATTATATTTTATATAAATACTCCTCTTATTTCCTCTGAAATAAAGTCAGTCAAGTTCACTTATACACACTTCCTTGCAAGCCATCTAAGAGATAACAAGATAGTTAAAGATAAGAAGTTTGAGGACTATAAGACCTTAGAAAGGTACTCCAATAAGAACTTGCTTATAACAAACTTGAGTTAGTCTAAGAGATATACCTTGAAAAGAATCTGGCATATTTGAAGGACTCAGTGACCACTATGTGACAACTTGGTGCCCATTGGCTGGTGATTCAAGACAAATCTCTCACTTTCAAGCTGAAAAATGAACAACCCTCATAACAACTACCCTGACTACAAGAGTCACCCCTGCAAGAATTCAAAATAAGATAGAAATGCACCCCCCCACATTCTATGAATATACTACTGAAGAGTCAATCCTGATCTTCATTGAAGACTTTGAACAATTCACTGCCATATGAGCTCTTGGTGTGGATGCTCAATTGGCCCTTCTACCAGTTAGCCTCAGAGGACCTGCCAGAGACAAGTTCAATGCAGCTACTATTGCTGGTGCTGATGCAGTCAAACTTGCCAACATGAAGGTCTTCCTCAGAACAATATATTATACCAAAGAGATCAAGCAAGCTCTCAAGGATCAACTTAATACTATCTGTCAGGGACTTAGTGAAGATCCCAACTCATTCTATATCCAAATCTGCCACCAGATTGTCTTGGCTGGCTATAACAATGCCCTCAAGGAACAAATAGCGGATTCAATCTTTCTCAAAGAAGTTCACTCTGAAATTGCCCTAGCAATCTGGTCTACCCCAGCTGCACTGACCCTTGATCAGAAAGTGGTCTTTGCACAGAGATATTGGACTGCTAGACACCCTGCCGAACACTCAATAGAGAAAATAACTAGCATCAAGATGGAGCCATCAAAGCCAACTAGTATCTTACCTGCCATAGTCATAAACAGACAACCAACCCCATCTACCCCCAAGACAGCCAAAGCTGATCCAGTGGAAGAACTCACCAAGCAGTTTGCCAAGATGACTGCACACCTTGGTGATGTTGTTAGAGAAGTCCAAAGTGTGAACAGGAGACCAGTATAGAGATTTGCAGCTGCTACAGAAGAATGCAATAACATTACATACTTCAGATGTGGAGAAGAAGGCCACTATGCAAAGAATTGTATGACCAAAACAAGATGCAAAGCCCAACCAAGCAATGCTAGCAGAACTAGAGAACAAATCAATGCAGTAGTCATCGAGGAGATTGGTGATACTGATGATGAAGAATACTACGAGGAGCTTGAATTCTACCCTGCTACTGAAGGTACCAGAACCTAGTCCAAGCTCTATAACAAGAAGAGTAACAGTAAGTAGTGCTCCAAATGAGTCAATTTGAATCAAATCCGGATTCAATTCATCACATGACAGTTTGATCTGAATCTCAAATCTGAAGCCATCTGAATCAACTTGGATTAATCTGAATCGCTCCATCTGAATCGCCCCATCCGAATCACCCATCTGAACCACCCCAATCCAAATCACTCAATCCAAATCACTCAATCCAAATCACTCAATCTGAATCACTCAATCTGAATTACTCAATCCGAATCCTCCAATTTGAATCCTCCAATTTGAATCCTCCAATTCAAATCCTCCAATCTGAATCTGAATCTGAATCCTTCAACTGAATCCTCCAATCCAAATCCTCCACATGACTCATATGCTGGACATGTCCACAATACAATATACACACAATACACACACATGTATATGCAAACATGTAAATACACATATCGACAGATCAGTCTTCAACAGTTTACAGTACCGATGATGCTTCAAGTCAAACATCTCTGACAGCTCCACACCTTCTATGCAATCCTCACTCTGAAATCTGGTAACATTGTGCTAAGATAGGAGATGATGTTGTTTGTAATTATTGTAGGTAAAAATTAAGATGCACCTATTGACTCATTTGACATACATATGATATTGTTTCATCTACCCCATAAACTGCACCAGCCAGAAGTTTAAAATGCTTGGTGGTATGACCTCGAACATGAATCGACACATAAAAGACAAGCACTTTAACAAAATCAAAAAGAACATGGAGACAAATAAAATCAATATCCAAGCTATAGTGGGTACATTTATCCAATTGCCCAACCATTTCTATATCAATAATGTCGTTTAATCAAAAATATTTAGCCATACTCTTTGGCAGAATTTCGAAATCGGCTCATTCACTGGATTGTGTGCATAGACCAGCCATTCACAACTATCGAGAGTAATCAATTGTATAGCATCTTTGGTCTCCTCAAGTATGATTTATATTTGCCAAGTGCCGATACTATTCACAAAGATGTCCTGGAGGCCTATAGGAAGGAGTATGACAATCTCCGCCAGATACTTCAGGTAAAATAAGGGTAGCACCATGACCTTTGCAAGCTGAATTATATAAAAGAGCTCATCAAATTAATCTTACATTCAATAAGCAGAATTCGGCAGGCAAAATTTCATTTATGATTGATACATGGACATCCCCCAATATAATTTCATTTCTGGGCATTACTGGTCATTGGATTGACCTTGATTGGTAGCTTAAATCTCTCACCCTTGACTTTGTCAAACTTGCTGGCCCTCATTCTGGAGACAACATCACAGATGCTTTTATTAGTTGTATCCGGGAGCTTGGAATCACAACTAAGATAAAAAAAGAGAGGACTTGCCATCAGATTGGCGTTTTGAGGGAGGTCCTTAAACAAAACAGATTTTGTTGATTATTTATTTTCATATAATTCACCAACCGAATATTTCAAGTACAGATTTTGGCCATTATGATAGACAATGCCACAAACAACTCAACATTTTTCCAAGTTTTAGCAGCCAGCCTCAAACAGGAAAACGTGGTCTTTAGTGCAGAAAGCTGCCATGTGCGATGCCAGGCCCACATACTGAACCTTACTGTTCAGGACTATCTTACGCATATAGACAAAACATCCGAGAGAGGAGGGGCCCTGAGTATAATTTCTAAGCTGTGCAAACTGGTTGTGTCGGTCTGATCATTCCTACAATGATGAGACAAATTCACTGTGCAGTATAGGGCAATCAGTTTAGCCCTAAAAGAGCTTATATTGGACATCTGTATGTATTGGAACTCAACATTTACAATGATCCAGTGCGCACTGGAGTTTGCTGTGGTATGTATCCTTTTTTTCTTCAGTTAGCTGAAGCAACTGTTTCAGATGATAGAAGATTTATTTAAAGGGAAAAAAAAAAAAAAAAAGCTAATAGATTCAATGATGGCTGCCGACAAGGAAATACGGGCCGAGACTCTAGGTGAAAGCGAGTGGGACATACTTAGGAATGTTGTCAGAGTTTTGGAAGTAAGTGGTGGTTGCTCTGGCTTCACACTTGTTTTGTTTACCTCCATACAATGCAACACCTCACCACATATAACTGCCAGTGTTTCGACAATTGTACAAAGGATATAGTCAAACAAATGACCCCAACAATAAGCTCTGCGATACTAGTATACAACCTTCTGATTGACCAGCTAGAGGATAAGCTCGAGGACAGGCTGGAGGGTTGTAGTGATTTGCAGTTAAGCCTGGATCAGAGAGATGCCATGGAGGTTGCTCTAAGTAAGC
This sequence comes from Jimgerdemannia flammicorona, assembly GCA_003990745.1. NCBI lineage: Eukaryota > Fungi > Mucoromycota > Endogonomycetes > Endogonales > Endogonaceae > Jimgerdemannia > Jimgerdemannia flammicorona. The sequence continues at coordinate 1,179 of RBNI01006599.1, read as the reverse complement.
TCAGAAAGTACTACTCCCAAACAGATACTGCCATATACTCAATCAGTACAGATATGTCGATGTTGGTGTGTGGTCATTGCCTCTTCTAAAACAGAGGAAACCCCATAAAAACTCACTCTCCTTTTCTTCGAACAGTGCTGGACCTATACTTAAAGCTATAATACCATAAAGATCAGGGCTGAGAGCAGCACTTCATTGAGAGAACTAATATAAAAGGGTTGCTTTTTAGGGTAACCGTTACATAGTTCTGGAAGAGTTTTCTGGAAGTTCTGGATATTCTGGAAGATCATTTTCTTATGGTCAAGATCAATTTCATATGGAGTACATCCTCTATGCTTATTGATTTCAAGATCGGGTTGACGTCTCAACCAAAGTTCTTTTTCAGACTAGTTCTGGATGTTCAGGATTTTCTGTATTTCAGGAAGTTCAAGAAACTAAGACCAGCTTAGTTGAATTGGTGTATCGCTGCAGACAATACCCAATTAGGAAATTTCGTGATGGGGTTAGGAGTGGGACCTAACAGGGAGTAGATTTACTTAAGAGTGATTTGGAGATTATTAAATAGGTTTATTTGCTATTTATGATATTGCTATATTAGGAGTAGTTGTATGAAGGGATATTGTAGGGAAGTGCTCAGGAGTTGTGTTTGGATTGTTCAGATCTGTTCAAGTCTGAGATTCTGAGGTCTGGGGGAGGGGGTATTTATACTAGTGAGGGGCTATCTGGGCTATGCTAGATATAGATATAGCACTAAGTGCTTTGCTGAGTCAGAATGCAGTCACATAGTACAAGTAGTGCTCCTAACAAGTCAATTTAATCTGGATTGGATTCAGATTGATTCGGATTGAATCCCATCCGGATCAACTCTGATGGGATTCGAATCCCATCCGGATGGATTCGAATCGGATTCGAATCGGATTCGAATCAACCATTGTTTTGATTTCCAAATTAGACAATTAAATGTTTACATCAATAACTTGATGAATAATCATCCAAATTTGATGATCTTGGTGTCATTTGAAAGCCCTTAATAAGGCCTATCTAATGATACAAAGAACATTGAAATAGGATCATGCGTTGCTGAGTTATGAAGGAAACCGTCTGAATCGCCGATTTTGGAAATTCTTTGATTTGCCGATTTTGGAAATTTCGTCAAATGGAACGTTTTCCTTAATATCT
>RBNI01006598.1:0-11157 GCA_003990745.1 Jimgerdemannia flammicorona | reverse complement strand
ACTACCCAAAAGTCCCCCAATACCTCACACTCTCCTAGCCAATGTTCTGGCATCTGCACCAGACCCCCAGCCTGCCCCACATTGTAACACTCCTCACACTCAAAGCAGCCACCATCCACCAGATGCCCAGTTCAGAAATTCAATATGACATTTCTCCACAGTACCCACCACCATACTACCCAGTATTTAGGAGGAAGCCACCACTGCACCTCGGCACTCCAAGACCAGATACCTGCCCAGTCCCACTCCTCGCCGATCCCTGCTGCCTGTCAGCCACTTGGCCAAAGATCCAGGCCAAGATGCTGCTGGCACTCTACTCCATCTCCAATATCAAATGTTTTGAGTGGGGCACCCCCCAGGAGCAGCCTATCCCAACTCCACATACTGGGCCCCCACCTCACCTCCCCCTCATTGCCCTGCCAACGCAGGCCAATTCTGTATGCTCTCTCCACCACTCCCCACCAAAAGCCCTTGAATCGCAGCCGCCGAGCACCATACAGCCCCACTATAGATAGCAGATCTCCAGAGGACCCTCGAGGAGAGGATCACATCTCCCATACCTTCTGCAGCAGAGGCACCCAACCCCCACCCTGCAGCTCAGCAGCTCTCTTCAGCCACCAGGCTCACAAACAGTGCAACCGCTTGGGGAAATCCACAAGGCCCCCTGACCACTGGTATCACCAATGTATCCTAACTGACCTGGGCCCTCCTCCCTGCCCAAATCCAATCTCTAGCCACTTTCGTCAGCCTCTTCACCACCCATGCTGGGAAGTCCAGGTGATAGGCCATGTACCACAGCTTGGGGAACCAATATACATTCAGTATTGTCACCCATCCTGCCAGAGAGATATGGCGGCCTCCCCAACCTTGAAGGGCCTCCCCCCACATGGTCACCCTGCTCTCCCACCACACTCATGGCAGGACTGAGCCATACACAGAGAGGAAGATGCCCAGATACCACACCACCTCACCAGTAGAGACAATTGTTCCAATGATATCCCCACCCACTAGCCTATTCCCTAACACCATTGTCTCACACTTATTCCAGTTGAGCTTCACCCCAGAGTGAGCCTCATACCATTCCACTGTCTCCTTCAATGCCTTGACATCTGCCACAGACCCAAGCCCAACCACTATGTCATCAGCAAAGGCCCCCACCTTCCACCCTATACCATATATAGAGAGCCCCACCACCTTTCAGCAAATCCGATCCATCAGTGGCTCCAGTGAAAGAGCATAGAGAATAGGGGACAAAGAATCCCCCTGAGGAACTCCTCTTCCCAAGGAAAATGCCAGACCACGGTGTCCATTGCACATCAACGCCGCCCGACTGCTCCCCAGCAGACTCAACATAGAGGTCCAAAATCTCAGAGGAATACCAATATGATCTAACACCTTGCCCAGCCAAACCTGCCATACCCGGTCATACACCTTCTCCTGGTCCAAGAAAACCAACCTTCCATTGAGACTGCAGGCTCGAGCTCCTTCAATGACACCATGAACCCAAGCAGTCCCATCTCTTATAAGCCTGCCCCCAACAAAGCCCCGCTGCTCCTCCCCCAATACTCCTTGGGCAACTTTCTGCAGTCTAGTGACGATCACCTTAGTCACCAATTTCCTGTCTATATCCAGGAGCATAATCAGCCTCCAATTCCTCCAGTCCTCCCTTCTCCCTTTATCTTTGTACAATAAGGCCACCAGCCCAAGGTCCTGCTCTCCAACCCACTCACCCCTCTGAATAACATGGTCACAGAGGGCCGCCATCTCACCCAAAACTCCAGGGACCTTCACTATCTTTTTCCAGAAGTCCCATGGCAATCCATCCTCTCCTGGTGATATTCCAAGTTTAGTCACTGCAAGGACACTCTGAATCTCCTCTCTCTGCACCAGTAAGATCAAGTCACCCAAATCAGCTACCTGTGGCGGCACCCACTCCTCAAGTGTATTGGCAATCATCTCCTCATCTGCACCCCCTTCTTCCTCACTCTACAACTCCTGCCATCGCTCCTTCAAAACTCCTAAGATTTGTTGTGTGCCATGCACCATATCCCCATCGGCATCCAGGGCCCCATCCCACCGATGCCACACTCTTCTAGCATTGAGAAGTCTTGATAAGTACCTAGTAGGCCGCTCACCCTCCTCAAGCTTCTGCCACCATAGCCGGGCAGCCATGCCTCGCATATGAGTCTCCTCCTCATCTCGCAATACCTGTTGAAGTTCCACTAACTCCAATTTTGCCCTCTCAATCCTCCAGTCCTCCACTCCATCAGAAGTGAGCAGATCTGCCCAATCCAATTGCAGTCTCTGCAGTCTATTAGAAGCACACCTTGTATGCTCTCTCCTCCGCCTCCCAGCCTCTCTACCGGCTCCTCTCCAAAAGACCCTCGCAGCCTCCTTCAAACATTTCCAACAGACATCCACAGACAAATGCTCATGCTGCCACACAGCAACCTTCGCCTGAATGTCCTCCACCCATGAGTCCCATAACCCCTTCTCGGCCAGCAGAGAGGAGTTAAGACACCAATGTCTGGGTCCATCTCCACTCTCCCCAAACTGCCCCTACCCCAACAGTCCCCAGTGGTCAGACCATGGGCACCACTCCACCTCTAATGACTTCCAAACATCGAAACCCCAACACTCAGCCGACAGAATCCAGTCAATCCTGGTACCTAAGCCATTCACCCAATGTATATAGACCCTTGCATCACCCCACCACGTTCTGCCCATATCCCCCAATGAGCTCAACCTCTCCACCTCCTCCCACACCCCCAGCCCTTTACTTCTCTCCCCTGCACTCCTCCCTCCATCAGTCCTGTCAAGATGCTGATCCCGAACCATATTAAAGTCCCCCCCCAGAACATCAACCCCTTCCTCTAAGAGAATACCCTCCTCCATCAGCTCCTCGATCCATGCAATTCTCTCACCCCTAACCGCAGGGCAGTAGCAAGAGCCAACTCTCACTGACTCCCACCCTGGCCTCTGCCAATCTCCCCAGACCAGATGATCCCCCCAGCTCCTGATGCTCTCCAAGTCTTCTCTATCCTTCCTCACCAAAATTGCCACCTTTCTGAACCAAGCAGCAGCCCCACCCCATTCCCTAGTCCACTCCATCCTATCATCCTCATCCTCATACCTCACATTCTGTAATAAAAAGAGGTCCACCTCCAATCCCTTAAGCTAAGTAAAAATGTTCTTACACTGTCCAGATCCCCGCAACCCATTCACATTCAATGAGAAAATGTTAGTTGTACTATTCATAGGTAATAACATTAAATAAATATCCCATTCTCTACAAGTCTGCATCTCGCTCTTCCTGCACCAAGTCCAATACATGTTCAGCAGCTTGCTCCCTTTCCCCTGATTTCTGTGCCTCCAGCCCTTCCAGAAGTTCCACCATAGCTCCATCATCCCTCTCCTCAAAGTCCTCTCTATATAACAGACAAGCCTCCCTCCAGAGCTGCAAACCATGACACTCATCCCAACAGTAGGCTGCTTGCTTACCTGCAACCACCGCCAGCTCTGCCTTCCTCACTCCATCGACCTCATAACCCTCCTCCTCCAGGAAGATCACAAGAATTTCCCCCTTCAGTGTCTCCACCACACTCTCATCCTGCAGAATTCTTTCCCAATGCTCCTCCAGTATCGCCCACAGGTCCACCTCTCCCAACATATCTGCTGTGAGGTTATCCATCATCTTGCTCATCCACAGCAAGTTCCCCACCTCCTTCCCTCCAGGGGTTGCCAGCTGTCCTGCATCCAACATTGTGACATCGGCACCTACACTGGCAGCCTCATCCCACTCCTCCTCAGGGACATCCACCAGCTCATCCTTGCCAGCCACCACTACCTGGCCCCCTTTCTCTACATCTGGGACCCCAAAGTGCACCTGCTGGGCCCCCTTCATCACCACATCCTCAGGTGCCCTTTTCTTCACCGCCGGGCCCCTCCTGATGAGAGGAGGGAGGGTGTCATCCAATTCCTGGTCCCAGACCTCAAAAGTGCTGTTGGCATAGGGGTCCTTGCCCAGCACCTTCCCAGCCTCTTCCTTGCCTGCCTCAGCCTCCCCTCTGCCATTACCAGCCCAGACACTGGCATTGATGCCCCCAGACACCTCAGCTCCAACTGCCTTCTTCTTCGCCTTGGCCATCATACTTGCCAGAAGCTCCCTCTGCCTCCTACACCCCTATGCCCTCTCCCACTGCCCCTTGTCCATGCAGACATGTTTCCCCTCTACAACCTCCAGATGTGTCGACTCCTCGAAAAGCTTCTAGGCCTTCACCCTCTGTTCCACTGCACCACCCAACTCCTCCAGCACCTCCAACAAGTTCTCCTCCTCCTCTTCACTCCCCTTCACTCTTGACACCCTACAGATGACAGCACCCCACATCAATACTGAAGGCCAGTCCCTCTCCTTTCCCATGGCCTCCCTCTCTGCCAGCCTAATCCTGACATCCACATCACCTATCCTGATCTCCGTCCCCTCCCACACTCTGAACCCAATATCCACAACATTGCTATACTCAGCCATCACCTCCTCAACCCTCCTTCTGGTCTCTACCTTTGTCACCGTAGGTACCCCCTTGACCAGCAACTGCACTACCCTGAGGTCCCACCTAAGGCACCTCACCATAGGTACCACCACCTTGCCAACTACCACTCCAGTCTTCATCGCCACATCCAGTGGGCCTGCCTCCTCAAAGCCCACCTCCACCCCCTCCAGCCCCTTCAGGAACTTCACCGAAGCAGCCCCAGCCACCTGTTGTGAGATAAGCCCCAAGACCATCCTCGCCATCACTGCCAAGCCTCGGAAGTACAAGGTGACTGCAAACTCCAAAATCGACTTCTTGAGTAATGGTGCCACTACCAGCCCCATCACACCATCGGCCAGGTCTCCCTTTGAAATCGGTAGCCCCAGCCCGACTCTGCCATCAGCCATCACATCTCATTTTTTTTCCAGATTCACTGTCACACCCCCATCAGCAGTCCCACCCCCAGCCACAACACCTCCAGACCCTACACTCATACCCCCAGCCAGAGAACCTCCCCCCCTTCCAGGGCTCACCTTGCCCTTCCCCACCGCAGCACCAGCCCGGCTACCAGTCAGCCATCCACTCTCCTTCACCTTGTCAGCAAAGCTTACAGGGCCAGTCCCTCCTCCATTCCCACCTGACACTGGCCCTCCTCCAGTACTCTCACCTCTCTTCAATCCTCTAAAGGCCCCCATCCCCAGGCCATAACCCCTCCCAACCTGCTGCCAGCCAAAGGCCCCAGGTCCACCAGACCCAGTACATCCATCAGAACTCTTGCTCAAAGACATATTTATAATACCTTTCCTCTGCTTTATACCGAAAGATCATTGCTTGAAGTTTGTGTAACGTGAATAGTACCAGAGAAAGGTGGGGAAACACTTCACTGTTAAAACAGACTATTCTGCTCTTGCCTGGCTATTCCACACTCTGAACTCTAAAGAAATATATACCAGATAGATCTACAGGTTGTAAGAGTATAACTGTACTGTCAAGTACTGCTCAAGAAGAACCAATACCAATGCTGATGCACTCTCAAAGATACCCCAAAACACTCCCATCAAGACTATTCAATATGAATAAGGAGTTATACTATAGATTAATTAGCTATCTTGGGCAGTGGAAGATGCCCAACCACCTTGAACCCTGGATAATCACCATCATCAACCAGACTTGAAAACAGTTTGAACTAGACAATACTATACTCAGAAAAAAAAGAAAGCTAATAATACCTAAATACAAGAAGTATCAAGTAATAAAGGAAGTATATGAGCAAGGACACCTAGAAGGAACCAACACATACAACAAGGCAAGAAGAACCATATGGTGGCCCAAAATGGAAGAAGACCTGCACTAATTTATCAAAGGGTGTGACAAGTGCCAAAAATAGAAACAAGATCAGCAAGACCAGGCACCCAGGTCATCAAGAATTGAGCCTATCCTCTTCCACCATATTGCAATAGATATCATTGGGCCACTACCAGTAACACTATCAGGAAACTGCTATATTATAGTTATTGTAGACCTCTTTACCAAATGGATAGAAGCAGGAGCATTATAAGAAGCCAATGCCCTCTCTATAGCCAACTTCCTGTACTAAGAAATCATCTGCCACTACAAAATACCAAAGCAAATCACAACAGACCATGGCACAGAATTTGTCAATGGATTCTATGAGATAATATATCAGAAATACAAGATTCAGCACATCAAGACTACCATGTACCACTCTCAAGGAAACAGACAGACAGAGAGAACCAACAAGACTCTCAAAAACATCCTGACAAAGATCTCAGAGATATACAAGAATTGGGATAACTACCTCCCAACTGCCCTCTCTGTCCTATAAGATATATGGTTACAGAGCACACACTTTACCCCAAGAGAACTACTCTTCAGAGAAGAAGATTCTGGTAGAATCTCAGCCACAAATCTAGACCTAACTTAGAGATAAGTTGATGTAGAAATCTGGAGACTACACCAAATCAGGAAGAAGGCTGAAGATTACATCATCAAGTTACAAGCACTGATAAGAAAAAATGCAGAAAAGAATTACAACACCCTAGAATCTATCCAAATCAGAGAAAAGGTCCTACTGTATCAAAATATGGTAGAAGCCTCATGGTTGCAAAACTGGAGCCCAAATAGGAAGGACCCTTTTATATACAAGATATCAAGAGAATTATCTTTTGGCTTAGAAAAATCTCAGAGACTATACTGCTTATCATAGTATATAGGAATAGACTCAAGAAGTACTATGAACCTATACAAGAGAAGCAAACCATGATGACCACCCACAAGGTTCTAGTCTGTGAATTGTAATAGTATATCCTATGACTAGCAGGCTATCTATCTGGACCATTCTCTAAGAGATATGGCATCAGCAACTACTCATCTGTGAGACTTTCGAAGCCAGAGGAGTTTGAACTGTCAACTGATTGGTCAAGATCAGAATTAGGCCCTTGCTCTATATGAAGGAAGTGACTCTTCACTATCATGCCAAAATATAAAGGGAAGACGTCAGCCCATAAATACCACTTTTTGACCCCTTGCCAGAGGTTATAGAATCAGCAAATTTTTCAAAACTGGACTAATGAATAAAGATATTCAAGAAGATTCTTATTCAGGAGAAAGATGTAACAGTGACTCTTGAATGATGGCATCAGCACAGGAGACAGCCTTTTCTTACAAGCCACTAGATCAGAGCATAAAAAGATTATATAGCATACAAGATGAGCAATAATGACCAACTGTGAGTCATTGTGACTATAGTTGGGTATCTTGAGGAATATAAAAGAAGGATTAAGGAACTATAGTAGTAGCAACCAAGACCCACCAATCCCAAAATAGCTCAAAGACTTACCATAAATGAAATGCCTGCTGCTCACCAAACCTCAAGGTCAAGGAACCACCAAGGCACCTCAGTTGAAGAAAGGATGTTCCAAGACATCAGAAGAGTTATGAGGACCTACTCAAGAAGGACTCCTAGTATCAACCTGGGTATCAGTAACTCTTATCATTATATCCTCTATCACTGTGAAATGGAAACAAGGATCACTATTGCTACCAAATGCCTCCAAATATGGCAGGAGTACAAAATAAGAAATCTCCTCTGCCAGGAGTTCCCACAGGCCAGCACTCAAGAGCTACAAGATGCTACTCCTATAGATATATGTGAAACAAGAATAGCTAAAAAGATCTATCAGATCTTCAGACATGCACTATAGTTAATCTCCAACTTGGAGTATATTAGAGTCTCAGCTTTTAGAGACCTATTAGTCTACTATATCAATGCACTAGAAGCTAGGGTGACTACAGAAGCCCAGTCCACTATCACTCTTGACAGTGATGAAGTAGAAGACTTCTGGCATCCCATTCTCCAGGATAACCCAGACCAATTCCTGCAAGGATTGATCTCAGTATTCTAAGGCCCAAGCATCCAGGTTAGACCTCTTCAAGATCCCACATTTGTCTCCTATTTTGTGGAAGAGAACCTCATAGACTGGAGAGCCCCAGACCTCCTTATTCCCACTACTACTGAATGTGATGACATCATTAGTGATGACATCATCCTGCATAATATATGTGAGATGCATAATATACATGAAATATACAACCTATGCAATGACGATGAATTCATGGACCTCATCTCCTTTGAAGACATCCTGATCTTTGATGAGAATAAAGCCTCTATAGTCTTGAACATTCTACTCTAAAGTTCTGAGGTAATACTGAATTATGTCAGTACTGACATTCTGATATGATACTGAATTATTCCAGTACCATTTTCCTGTACTACCAAAATTATACCAGTATTCTGAACCTGTACAACCATCAGTGCCAACCCTGGAACTTAGCAGTTTTCTCCTGTCCTGACATTTTATTTTAGTTATTGGAATTTATATTTAGCTTTATATCTTAGCAACTATTGAATTATATTTTGTATAAATACCCCTCTTATTTTCTCTGAAATAAAGTCAGTCTACTTAGTACAATACACACACTTCCTTGTAAGCAATCTAAGAGATAACAAGATAGTTTAAAGATAAGAAGTTTGAGAACTATAAGACCTTAGGCATGGGTATGGTGGGAGGAGGGCAATGGTGATGAGTTGCCCCTTTATTGGTATCAGATCAGTGTCTTCTCCACTTTTTCGTAGTTTCTGGTGCCTTCGGCTGTGTCTGGAGTACATCCATTTTGGTGCGGCACCTTCTTCCTTTTGCCATTGCCAACAAGGTACTGTCTCGGTGTGTTTCGGGCTATGTAGGGAGTTGGCTGACCTTGGGCATCAAGTGTTCAGTATAGGTTACCTGCAGGTCCTCGGTGTCTGTGGTGGGGCCCTCTGGCTTTGGTGAGCTTCCCAGCAAGTGTGGTTCTGGCATAGGTGACTGTTTTTGGGTGATGTCGGGATGGGAGGGGAGATGGCCATCACAGATAGGAGGAAGGGCAATTATGGTGAACCAGTGGGGTGCCAGGCTGGGGGCAGTCATTGGGGCTGGAGCGGACAATATTTTGGTGGGGCCTTTCGATTGGCTAGTGGAGAGTGGGGTGGTGCAGGGGCCGGCATCCTGGCTATATCCAACTGGAACTGGGAGCTGACGTGGCAATGCAATCAAGGCCCGCAGGCTTGGGGAGTGGGACCTTCCTCATTTGGTGGTACCCAACTAGAACTGGGAGCTAACACGGTAACATAATCGAGGCCCACAGGCTCGGGGAGTGGAAGTGGGGTCTTTTCAGGCCCTAGCCCATGTGTAAGTCCTTTGAGGAAGGTGCTGCATGTAAGTCCTTTACTCACCCACTTTGAATTCACTTTACTCTCTGTTGGTTGGTTGGGGGTTTTTTCTTTGTCTCAGGCTTTCTTTGGAGTTCGGGGGGCTATTCTTTATTCAGTCTCAGTACTGCTAGATCTGATGTATAGGTGTGCTCTCACATGTAAATGATGATCCAGCCCTGGTGAGCAGATAAGTCTAGTCTATGTTGTGGGGGTCGATGTAGCCAGTATTTAACAGGCATAGCTGGAGTGGTGGGACTGCTAGACAATTTAGTAGCCTAGATTAATGGGGGGATATTGTTCGGTGGGTGGTGGGGGAGGGTTTTGGCCTATATAGTCTAGGTTTCCTTCCAATAAAAATCTGTGGGACTATGAGTCCGTTAAAAAAAAAAAAAAAAAAAAACTATAAGATCTTAGGAAGGCACTCTAATAAGAACTTACTTATAACAAACTTGAGTTAGTCTAAGAGATATATCTTGAAGAGAATCTGGTGTATTTGAAGAACTTAGCAACTACTATATACATATATATTATATTATATATATAGTATAGATTTGAATTATATAAAATTATCTAATATATACTATTTGTAATAAAATAAAATAAAAAAGAAAAGATATTCTACTTAGATAAAAAGAGTTATATAATTTATAAAAATCAGTTATAGTTTTATAATATGATGTAAAATGTACTAATATTAAAGATATGAAATTGACTAATCTTAATTTATCTAATATTAATTCTATCTATTATAAACTCCAACCTAGATATTCTTGATAATATTTATTATCATATAAGTAATAAAAGGTTGTCTTGTTCATCTATAGAAAGCAGTTCAATATATCAAACTCTGTTCTTTGAAAACCTATAATACAGTCTTTTAGAATACTAAGAATTTGCAGTAAGAGATTAGTATATACTTTTATAATTAATTAGTTGATATTTGGAATTTTCACAAAAATATAGATCACTATTATTTTTATAAGGTGACAATAGGAGCACTCCAAGTCACAGGTGAACAAATATTTTATTAATAAAATTATTTTTATTTTTATTTTTATTTTTATTTTTATTTTATTTTTTTGAAGTAGCTTGAGTGACTGGCTTACATCATTAACCTTAGATATGAATTGGGAGTTTTTATGGGTAGTAGCCAACTGAATCTTGAATGTGGATATACTTGTTTGATGAGCGCACCTTGAACAATCCAATATAGGATATTATTTTAGCGGGTTCTGCCCTCCATCACAGTGGCTTTAGTAATCAGGTGACAGTGATAGCGTTAAAATAGTTCAGTGACGTCACAGGTTGGCCTCGAACCTGCCTTAGACGACTCGGCCAACTCGGAAATCATGTATATAGTTCCGTATAATTATGAATCCCTTTCGGGTTTCTTTTACGGAATGGAACGACGCTCTTTAACGCAATTCTACCCGAAAATAAATTACTATATGAAATATTTGCATATACCCTTTTCTTTGCGCGGAAAATTTAATAACTAAATTCTTGTGACGTAGGCATTAACATCACATGACACGAATACAATAATTATGGCGAGAAGCCATCTAAACCGGTGTTCGTGATGAGAATATGGAAACGATGGCAAAAATATGAAGGAAGTCCAAATAAAAACCCGCACATGAATCGGTGTACGATTAATAGATCGTGCCTTTCTTTTTTTTGGTTATTGCAACAGACTATGGAAATCGCACGGAGTATGTCATTTCTGCTATTAAATGAGCCTACCTGTAACATTCTCGAGATATTAATATCGTCCGTGGATCGTTTGTTGGCTAGTAGTGATAGCCAATTTTGTCTAGCCATCCATACGCTCATTCATCCTTTTTTTTTTTTTTTTTT